>JAUBOD010000561.1:2424569-2434635 GCA_032353885.1 Nothura maculosa
CGGGGTGCCCCCAGAGCCCCCTGCTCCCTTCCTGCGTGACCCAGCCTAACCAGCCAGTAACACGACCCTCCTTGGGCTATTTGCTTTTAACGTGCTGAAAATAGAGACTCTAGCAAAGCTTAATCCTGCCCTCCCTGGAAACATTCCTCACCCCCCGGGCAAGCGGCTGGCATCTCTCCGGCCCCGCGCTGTCTGCGACGCCCTCAGTGCCAGGGTGCCTCTGTGGCAGCTCCTGCCCAGGGGCTCCTTCCCCTGCCTTCCATAACCTATTTCTTTGGTCATTCACACACATTCCTCACGTTTGGCTTATGAGCTCTGTCGCTGTCAGGCTCTTTTCACTAAAAACATCAAAGGTTCTATTTTATATGCAGCTCTTTGGGCTTTAAGGATAGAAATGAGGAGTATGGCCAGCTCGTCCTGACTAAAGGCAACTGGATGCCAGCCCCGAAGCACTTCATTCTGGGCTGCCATCCCTGCAGTTGAGGCACCTTCACACTCTCCAACGCATCCACGGCTGCGGTAACAAATGGTTCGGCAGGAGCCCCACGCTGATAAAGCAGTCCGGTCATATCAGTCATTTCCTCCATCGATACACCCTTGATGTTTGTGAAAGCAGCCAGCTGATAAATGGCTTAATATTTGATCACACAGTGCGGCTTGCGGTTCACATGAAATGCTCATTTGAGGGAACAAATTAATTTACTGAGCATCACTGTATGTTTGAGGGCAAGATAAACATTATTACAAGATTTGCTAAATGTATTTTCTTTTTATCTTACAGAACATTACGGAAAGGAGTCAGGATTTGATTCAGAAATATACAGAAGTGAGTAAATGACAGTTATTATTTTTTAGATTTTTATAGCTTGAAGCACTCTAATTCCTGTTCTCTGAGCTGTAGCTTTTCCTATTAGCCTGACTTTGTATGAGAAGTGCAAGGCCCAGGTACAACCCTAAATATTTCATTATCATCCTCAGAAGAAGGCTCAGGGAAGTCTCTATGTGATGTTGTTTCTTGCTCTTATTTCACAGGATCTCTGCTTGCCAGAGAGGCAGATTTTGCCTTTTCACTGAAACCCTTATTCGCAAGGGAAAAGGAGCCCTTCACCCTTTCCTGTTACTTCTCGTCTGATCTACTTGAACACCAGCGAGACATCAGCTGGTTCAGAGACGGTTTGTGTGCAAAGCTCAGCGCATGTATACCCATGAATGTATATACACCCATGAATAATACACCCATGAACACATATACAGCCATGAATACACTGTTTGATCTCACAGCTGTGGTCGTGGGTTGTGGGGTCTTTTTTGGTTAGATTGCTGGCTCTTCATGGCCCGTAATTTTGCTCTGTATTTGTGCACACACAAAACATAGAGGCCCAGCAGGAAAGTAGCATTAGAGTCTGTGTCTACAGCTCGGATGCAGAGTAATAGTATCAGGAGTGCCCTTGAGATCCCCCTTTATGTTCTGCATTTTACTGCATCTTCAGAGGGCCACCCTGGCCCTGCCAGTCCACACGAAGCTCCTCTACCCCTTCCCCTACTTAGCAGGTGAGTTGCTGCAGGATTCCGAACGCCGGGAATTCAAGTATCAAGACCAGGAGGCCTCTGTGACGGTGTCGTGTGCGTACAAAGAAGATGAGGGTTTCTACAGCATTCGTGTCCCCTCGCTGGATGGACACAGAGAACAGACTACTTACGTGTTCGTCAGAGGTACAAACCTTACAGCAAAAGCTCCTTTTCTGCCCCCTTGGCAGAAAGGAATTCACAGCCTCATTCACAAGAAAATATCTCCCAATTTTCTGCACAGGCAAAATGAACACAATGTCCAAATCCTAATTTCAGCCATGACTTAGGTCCTAGAAAATGTGACTTTAATTACTGGGGCAGTAATGCATTGCACACTTAAAAATAAGTCACTGTCTGAGTGAAAGGATCAGCATGGAGAAGAAAAAACTTTAACCACTCTGGCTTGGTATTTATATAGATGCTGCAGCAGAGACAGCCGGTGCACCTGGATCCCCCCTCAATGTGAAATGCCATGATATAAATAAAGATTGCTTGATAGTTTCTTGGGTGGCACCCAGTGATAACGGAGGAAGCCCAATCTTGGGATACTATGTGGAAAGGTCCGTACATTTCCCATCTTGGAGCAAGCCTGCTAACCGCTGCAGAAAAGCAAAGCAGAAGGAAGAGCAGGGGTTGTATTTCATTGCAGATGCGATGCTGGATCGGAGCACTGGGTGCCCTGCAACGAGAAGCCGGTGAGAACCTGCAGGCTGCCGGTGCTGGGCCTCGCTGAAGGCCACACGTACCAGTTGCGGGTGAAGGCCGTGAACAAAGCGGGCGTCAGCCTGCCGTCCAAGAGCAGCGCCCCGGTGACAACGCACGACCCCGGCCAGAGCAAGAGAGTGACAGGTAGGGAGCAGGAACAGGGAGGGATCCTCCCAGGGACACCGGGAGGCTGCAGCTCCACCAGACCACAGCCCGTCCAGATGCTCTTTTTCCCCACAACACCAAAATGCCGCAATTAAGACATTCATTGTCTGTGTAAGGAAGTGTAGATAATTACATGTGTAATGAAAAACGCTGTTCTGGTTTCTTTTTATAAGCATCTTTGCTTAGGGCATAACATCGTCCTGTTTTACATTGCAGTTATTCCATACGACGGTGGCAGGACGATAGAAATTTCCAAGGACGACTTGGAAGGTAAATTCAGCTTTATATGGAACTCTTCCTTCGGAAGGAAAGAGCTAACACCTCATTTGCGAACGTGACCTACGCAGTTAGTACCCTGTGTCGTATATCCGTGGAATTCCGATTTTTAATTTGCTTTTAAAAATAAAAAAACCCTTGTTTTGCTACACTATAATTAAAGAAATACAACATTCTGGCTTCCTTTAGGACATATTAAAATTCCCTTGCCACCCACCAATGTTCATGCAAGCGAGGTCAGAGAAGACTACGTGGCCTTGGCTTGGGATGAACCGGATCCAAGAGGCAGAGAGCCACTGAACTACTACGTGGAAAAGGTAAGGGAATAATGCCGTGGAGAAGGGCGATAGCTGTTGTTCCTGAGGCAGAACCTTTGGTTTCTCAGATGATCTGCAGCAAGCTCAGTTCATACTGAGTGCAGTGAGTTGTTGGTGGCTCTTCAGCCTAGCCTGTGTGAATGAGTTGTCACCATTCCTAAGGGAGAGGCTTCCTCCCTCCCAAACAGGCCAATATCAGCACGTTTCTTCCTGATAGCTTTGGCATAGAAGGAGGGAGGCAAAGAAGCTGAACCTCCCTTTACCTGGGCGAGACCCCTTGAGAGGTCACTGTGTGGGGAAATTGTGTTGCTTCTGCAGCGCTATTCACTGCTGTGTCCTGGAGTAGAAATCCCCGCTCCGACATCAGCTGAAGCAGGTTGGAAGCCTTCACGCGTGGTAAATCATCACCTTTCTCTTTCCAGTCAGTTGCAGGCAGCAACGCCTGGCAAATGGTTAATCTGGATACGCCAGTGAATTCCCCAAGATTTGCACTCTTTGATCTCGTTAAGGGAAAATCGTATCGTTTCCGCGTGCGCTCCGTTAACAAGTACGGGATCAGCGAGCCATCCGAGCCCAGCGAGCCCATAACTGCTGGAGCCAAGCTGGGTAATAACTTCATTACCATGCCCTACACTAACGACGTGGAGAAGGAGACACTATCAAATGAGCATGTGGGCTTCCTCCTCCTTTTCCTTTAAACTTCACAGTTTATTACTACACCACAGTTGCTTTGATAGCAGGAAATCTCTTAAAGCCTTAAATCCTTGTTTAATTACTTTGCAGTTGGTCAGTGAGCAGTGTAAATCTGCCCAAGCGGCGATGGGGGAATTACATTTAATAAAATAAGAAATCACTGTAGTGTTTGCTGCAAATCCCCTTCAAGCTCTGTGTAAGAGCGGGGCTAGCAGCAGTGCCGCTATAGCTAGGCCTGCTGCAGGGGCCCGTTCCCTGGGGGTGCAGCCAAACCAGCGGTCGTCGTTGCTAAAGGAAGACATGGAAAGATTCATGCTCACGTTTTCGGGATGCAGAGAGATGAGCACTGGCTCCTTATTTCCTTCTTGTGCATTTTCCCACATCAGAGCTGCTCCAGTGCTCACACAAACTCCTCACACCTTCTCTGTATCGTTTCTTTTTTAGCTCCTCTGCCGCCTCCATCTCAGGTTTTAGCTTTCCGAGACACCAAGACGTCTGTTGTTTTGCAATGGGATAAATTAAAGGACGGTCTGGAGCCCCTCGGCTACTACATTTACTGCCGGGAGAGCGGCACGGAGGACTGGCAGCCCGTCAACAACAAGCCGCTGAGGTGCAACAAGTGAGTCACCCAGGGGACTCCCTTGCAGGACACAATGCGCCGGGCTCGGATTCCTCTGCTATCGGCTGCAGCCTATCCCAGATAAAAGAAGAGCTTCCCTGTGTGCACACGACAGGCACCCACGCATGAGGGCACCGTGTCCTACTGGGGAATGAGATCTTGTTCAAATGCTCTGGCTCATTTTGATACCCAAAGCCAAGGACTGATGGCACAAGCTGAGTGTGTTTTCATACACTGCCCATCTGCAGAAGGGAGATGCCTTGTGGTGCTGCTAGAACCACATCCAATTTTTGGGCTTGTTTTCCAGAAGAGTAAATTGGTGTCACTCCCAAATAAGGTTTAGAAAACCCTGCTAGCTGTAGGACCAAATGTCAGCTAGAAAAAATACATTTAAAACTCGTGTTTATTCTGTGGTGGTGCCAGCCAGCAGTGTGACAACATCAGTATCTGACTGACATTTCCTGACTGATTCACTAGTCGTCTGTGATACAAGGCACTTCAATCTGAAATGGCCAGTCATGTAAGCAGGAGCACCTCACTAAACTGACACGCTGTCTCTTCATAAGACTGTTTGCCTGCACTTCCGACAGCCAGGTGCAAATACACGGATTTTCTCTCCTAGATTTACTGTTCCCGGGCTGCAGCCTGGGAAGGAGTACGTGTTCTGCGTGAAATCTGTCAGCGAGGCCGGCCTGAGCGAGAGCTCGCCCCAAACGGAGCCCATCGTGGTGAGGCCGGCTATCGGTGAGTAGCAAACGCTCCCAAAGCCCCACGGGGTATCTACCCAGCACAGCTCCTGTCACACACCGGGGTACCGCTGTGCTTAGTGCTGAGCAGCTAAGCAGTGCAAAGGGGAACCGCTTCTCCCATTGCCCGCAGTGCCTGGCATCACTTTTACTTGTCAACAGCAGACATAGTTAATTAGGAATTTGAATTAGCAATGTGTTATGTCTTCAGTGTTCATTGGCACTAGGGCTAGGGACCATTTTCATTGTTTTCCTCATGTGTTCAAATCAGCAGTGTGACTTTCTCTAATGCGAACCCGCAGCAAATATGCACAATTACAAAAAATAGCACCCAAACCTTCAGTGTTCTCCCTGATAGCAACGCACTGCTCTCACCTCTTCCATCAAACTATAAAGCGACATGCAGAGAAGAGTCCTGAGAGCTATCCATGACTTTTCCTGTGATATTTGAATAGGAATCTGGTCAGCTGAGAATCCTTCTGCCCTGCAGAAGTGGAATTAAGGGACCTTAACACAAAGAGAATCGTGGCTGACACAAACACAGGGATTTTCCGAGCTCAGTTCCTCCAGCACCTACATGTCTTTTCCTGGCCCCTGCACCCCAAGCCCGTGCTGAGCTGCATCCTGTTTTCTGTCTCCCTTTCTGTGCAGCTTGTCCATCTGCACCACGCGGGCTGGTCCTTCTGAACTGCGGGAAGACCGACATGACCATCGGCTGGAAACCCCCAAAGCGCAAAGGAGGAACCAAGATTTTGGGTTACTTCCTAGATCAGCACGATGCATCTGAACCAGACTGGCACGAAGTCAATATCCAGCCAATTCCTCAACGAGTTTGCAAGGTATCAATATAATAATATCCTGCTTCATTCACAGCGGGAATCAGAAATAGAAGGGATGAGCAGTTCTTCCCCTTTCGGCTTTACTAAAACTCTCTTTATAGCATCACAAGACTCTATCTTGATGCCTGCAATTACAAAGCAATTACCAAGCAGGGCTGTAGCAGTAACTGTCTGTGCTTCTGTGCCCAAAGGTGAGCAACCTCGAGGCAGGACATCTGTATGAATTCCGGGCCCGGGCCATGAACATGGCTGGGGTTGGGAAAGTATCTGAACCCAGTGACTTGTTCAAATGTGAGGAATGGACAATGCCAGAACCAGGTATGTCTGATCTGAAAACAACAGCCAGAAATAATGCCAAGTATATTAGTAAATCTCCCTACTCTGTTGTCAATCTGAGGGTCTTCTGAAACCTGCAGAGATGTAATGATGTTACGGTGGGTCCACACATTGTTTCAGCATCCAGGTACTTTTATAATATCCTTATTTTCAGCGACTGATGAATCTGGATGTAACATTCCAATATCCTTGCATATTACACCAAAAGAAACAACATTAAACCTCTTGATGAAAGCTCTTTGTCCAGCCCATGTAGTGTGTCATTACCACAGAAAGGATTCCTATGGACCTGCTAGGGAGCTGCTGTCACAAAACTCCCACCCATCTAATCGGAGACTCCAATGGGGGGCACCCGGCTGCGTTTTGATGTCAATAAAATGTGTGAGTGCCTCCCTTTGCTGAACAGGCCCTCCCTACGATGTGAGGAGCACTGAGGTAAAAGACACCTCCCTGATGCTGCACTGGGAAGCACCGTTGTACACAGGAGCGGGGCCGGTTACAGGGTATTACGTAGACGTGTGTGAAGAAGGCTCAGAGGACTGGAAGCAAATAACCAAGCAGCCCGTGGCCAGCACCCATATGAAGGTTTGTGTATGCGCCTGGGATCCACGCGCTGCTTCTCGCTCACACTAGGTTAATTTCTGTCAATGTTTCCTGCAGGTTTCAGACCTGGAGACGGGGAAAACACTTATTTTCCGAGTGAGAGCACTCAACAAGGCTGGAATTGGCCCTCCCTCTCTCCCTTCAGATCCGGTGGTGGTGAAAAGCAAACCCGGTACGAAAGCAAGAGCGATCAGAATGTCTCTGCTGAACATAGCCCAGTAAAAATATACATATAAAGAGCACTTATTTTTCTGCATCTGGATTTACTCATCAAAACTGTGTTTCTCTATATAGCAAATAAAAGGTTAAGTCAGAAATCCTCAGAAACGAAGCCCTCCCCTGTTCTGTTAAGGAATGCCTTTATTTTTTCCTCTTACACAGGTGCAAATGAAATAGAACTTGGAGTGGATGAGGAAGGTTTCATTTACATGGCTTTCGAAGCACCTGAAAAGAATGATTCCTCGGAATTTATCTGGTCGAAGGATTACGAAGGACCACCAGATCCTGAGAGGGTCCGAACGGAAGAGAAAGGCAACAGGCGAGTAGCTAATGCACACAGAGACATTCATGGTGATCTCTGGAATACAGAACCCATTAAATGCTGAACAAAGAACATACATCGAGCGAGATGTGGTGCCCAGGAACCAGGGCGTTCAGGGCAGTGTTCTGGTCCCAGGAAAGAAGCTTCAGCCCTCATATGGCCACAGTTTTGGCCTCACTCCTCAGTGTCCCACGTAGAGGGCTCTGAGTGCTCTATCTGATGTTCCAAATGTATCGTGTATTGTATTCTCTTACCAAAAAACCCACTTGTAAGTAAAATATGATTTATTTTTCTTCCTAAGATCTAAGCTTATCCTGGAAGAGCCATCAGAAAAGGATCTGGGGGTATATTCAGTGGAGGTCACAGATGTAGATGATGATATCTCTGCCAGCTGTACATTAACACAAGAAGGTAAAACCCAATAATTAACAAGAACCAAAACCTGATGTGCCCTGATTTTATACTGAATGTTTAAAAGGGAAGCTCCTCTTAGAGGAATAGAAAGTGATAAGCACCACTTCATGGTAGTGGTATCCTTAGAAAGATGTTTCTGTTCCTAAAGGCCAGTTTCTTTTACAGAAAACACTCCATGGTACTGAAAGGTTATTTTTCCTTTACCTTTCAGAATTAAGACACAATGCAATATCATAGTGATTGAAAATTTCTTTATGTGTTCCTTGATTTGTTATTACGAATGTTTTATTCAGACATAATGAAGAATTATGTTCATGACCTCTTCCAGTCCCATCTGCTCTGGAAGGTTTTTTCCTTGTCTTTTTTTTTTGACATAACTGAAGATGCACTGGCCTATGAAATCCTATCGACACAATGGGTTTCTTTTGACCAAACTATATTAGGCTAAATTGACTGCTGCTCTCTGCATTTCAGATCTGGACAAGTTACTGAAACGCAGCCATGAAATCAGGAACCCGTGTAAGTTGAACCAGAAAGAAGTGACCCCGTTTGTGACACCCACCCGTGCTGAAAGGGGAGCCCTGCCAGAACCCAGAGACTTCAGCTGTGTGCGTCTATGTGGGTCCATAGGGCTGCCTATGGGATCCCCTGGGATCCCCCTCTCCTTGTTTTCCAGTGATCAAGCTCATCTCTGGGTGGAACATTGATGTCCTCGAGAAAGGCGAGGTGCGGCTGTGGCTGGAAGTCGAGAAGCTGTCACCAAAGGCAGAGCTGCACCTCATCTTCAACGCCAAGGAGCTCAGCAGCACCCCAGTATGTGCTCGGGACACCCTGCCCTCGGGGGGCTGACTTTGCCCTTCCTTAACGTGCGTACGGGCCTCAGAGGTACCGCCCCAGGGCCCAAGTTCCAGGCTCGGCTGCCTGCTCCACGTGAGCAGCAGCTCAGACCAAACTGATTCTCCAGTTGCCAGTCCTAGGGGAAGCTATTAATTAACTTCCACTATTAATAATCTCGCCGATTATTAACATTAATCAGCAGGAAACACTTCAAGAAAGTCGCTCCTTCCCCTGCTTTGCTGTTTGCATTGACAGGCTGCTGCTGGCAGACACTCCCCTTTTGTAAGAGGATTTTGCGGTGAGGAGGCTCATCCAGAGAATTTCACTGATTTTATTACCATCCATTTTTGATTGTTTTGTTGTTGTTTTAAGAAATGAGTAGCAAATACAAGGAAGGTTTCGAGGTTTTACCCATTGCAAGAACTGTCTGCACTGCAGGACTGACGTGGTAATGCTTGAGTACAAAGTACTTCTCGAGCTCTGTGTAGTGATATTTGCTCAGAGCAAACAAGGCAGTAAAGCAGAATGATGGTATTTATGTTTGAGCACTCAGCAAGTTTCGGGGCGTATGTGGAAAGGGTTCAGTAGCATCTGCATGATGTCAGGGGATGAAGCACTACTCACCATTGCCCAGGTACGTGGTTACGTGCCACACGTGAGTAATTATGTGCAACACGGCCACGACACTAACGCTCATACAGACTCCATAGGTTGAAAAATCCCTAAAATACAATGAGAAGGAATTTCCTGTATCCTGTGGATTTAATGGCAGCTGTTTCCTAGAATAGGGTTCTGCTATAAGTAATTCCAGTAAGGTGCAGAAACTGCAGAACTGAACTTTTTATGTTGGAAAAAAGTACTTTTTAGCAAAACTGACTTGGAGGCAACTCCTGGGGCACTGGTTGTATCAGAGTGTATTGGCTTCAGTGCACCTGTAAGGTGAGAGAAATATGTAAGGACACACATACAAAAGGATCATTTGAATTCTGAGTACTATAAAAGATGTTGTGCCAGGATCTGGCCTTGGAATAGCTCCTCTGTAGAATTCCTCTAAGCAAGTTATTGTATTTGTTTTGTTTTACACAGACACATAAAATAAACTTTGTCAGAGAAAAAGGCCTGGTAGAACTGGTGATACAGAACTTCTGTGATGATGACAAAGGGATGTACACAGCCCAGCTGCAAGACGGAAAAGCTAAAAATCAATTCACTCTAGACCTTCTGGATGAACGTAAGTGGAAATCACAGAATCACAGAATCTATAAGGTTGGAAGGGACCTCTAGGGATCATCTAGTGAAATGCGGGATCCAACATGGGTGGAACGTTTCCAAGGAACTCAAGGTCCCAAGTATTTCCCACAGTTACATGGTGTGGGAGTAGTATATACACAGTGTATAGTTACATC
>JAUBOD010000561.1:2457321-2468275 GCA_032353885.1 Nothura maculosa
ATTCATACACATCCTTTCTTCTTGAGTTTTGTGTTCCATCTGTGCAAATAACCCTGTGAATTGGGAATAAAATGTACCAGTTTTGACTATACCTTGAGAGCACCTTCTGACTTGATCAACACAGCTGGGCACCAAACACTGGACTGCCCCAGGGAGCTGCTTCGTAGTGCAGGGCACTCGGGCCAGGGCGCGATCACCAGTGGGACTCTGCAAACTGCCCTTGCCCCTCTCCTCCACACAGCTTGGTCTCGGGGTAACAACGGGGTCTCGGGGTAACAACGGGGTCTCGGGGTAACAACGGGGTCTCGGGGTAACAACGGGGTCTTGTGCTGCACAGGTCACTTGGCGAGCTGTGGGAGGGGGTTGGGGAAGCAGAGCTGCCCTGTTTCTTTCTAGTCTGTGCCACATCCACAGCTCTGCAGGCTGCTGCTCCGTGTGCTTACAAGTGTCTTTTAATTAAGCAGGCAGGGAGACAGGTTAATGACATTAATGGGGCCATTAAGTACCTTCATCAGCCTTCTGGAGTGTCAGTGCTTAACGCAGCCTTCAGGGCTGGGCTACCAGAGTGCTTTTAATGCCCACGTGTAAGCAACCCCGGAGGCTGAAATCGAGGGGGAGTTTTGTCCCTGCCTCCCTCCCTTTCAAAGGAATGGGGCTAAAGGGGGAAGTGGGACAACTTTCCTCCTCTTCCCAAGGTACATTCAGGACTTCAGCAGAGACTTGCCTGAGTTGAATATTCCTGGTGAAGGCTCTGCTCCCACTTAGCTCCTTGGGGCAAAATACTGTACCCTAGACCCCTTCAAGAGGGTCAGCACCTTTTTCCAACTATGAACTAAAAGCCACATCATCTTTTGCGAATTCACTTAGGTGAAGGCTGAGCTCTTTGCAACTCTCTTAGCAAGGCAGTGCTTAAACTGTTCCTCATGGTAAAGTCCTGGGAAGGTGTTAAATGCGTTTCAAACATTTAACCTGTGGGGGCTGGAGTCTTGTGGAATGAGGCCGGCCTCATGAGGCAGATTGCTGCTGCCCCTGTAGAGCTGCCACTGCACAACACTTCCAGTCCCCCTCGCTGGCATACAGGATCTAGGGGAGCGCTGCAAAACAAGAGATATTTTACACTACCCTCTAAAATTAATAAGAGGAGCTTAGGGGGAGAAGATTTGATTTATTCAATTTAGGTTTCCAATTTTTACAAAGTTAGTAAATCACATTTTGAAATCAGGTTTACAATTATAGTTGGGATACAGATCAACATCGGTGAAAAGTCAAAGCATTTTGAAGACTGCCAATTCCATCTCATTTGATACAAAGTATTTGTAAACATTCAACCAGCTGCCACCACGTTCTGAATGTATAGGAAGACCACATTTAAAAACCTTTTACAATTATAAAAATCACATTAGCTATTTTGTTATCTACTATTTTTAAACAATGTCCAATTCTGTTCATCACAGGCCCTTGTTTCCACCAGATTCCAGTGAATTGTGGCAGCACTGAAACCTGCCCCTTGGCTGTTGGGAACTTGTTTTCCATTTCCCACTGCAGCTGCTGGTGACCAGCAAAGCCTGGGACAGAAGGGCGCGGAACAGGGACAGGTTCCCAAAGTCCAAGCCCTGTCCAAGCAGCTCCGTTCTGACCAGCTTCCTAGTCACAGCACTTCACTTTTCTTGGGAGACATCCAATCATTTAACATGCATCTCTCCTATATATTCAGAACATGAGCATAGAATGGAGGTTTTTTTTTAAGATTTTTTTTTTTAAATACAAAATTATCAATATGCCTCTTTTGCACTGAGTTTAAGAAAGGAGCCTATGAAGAAGAACGTGCATGGTCACGGTACATTAAGTGCAAGGGCACAGCCACACGTGTGCTTTTAGGATTTTTTTTTCTTCTTTAAACAAAATACTTCTTTTTTAAATCAGGCCATGGACTCAGCATGGTCATCTTACATTCAGCAGTTTTGTACTAAAAATACTTTTGTGCAGGAAAGCCCAGCATAAATTTACATATGCTACAAAGTTTACAGTTATTTACATGGCTCTTTCTTCCCTATCTATGAAAACATGTTATACCTGCCACAAGCTACAAGTAATTTAAAACAATATTACAGGGTAACCAATTTAAGACTAGCCTAAGTAATTCTACTCCATTTTTTTCTCCACAATTACAAAATTGATACAAAAATGCATTTTAAATTCATCAGTGCAATTAAAATACAAGGACTTAAAAGTTTTTGGCAGTCATCTGGCAATGTAATATATGTCATTAGTTGGCACAGTTTGACTGAGATTCCAATTAATTTTCTAGAGCTGGAGAAAGACCAAAACGCTCATTTGCCTGATGTGTTCTTCTGTCTGTTCAAGAACAAGCAAGGAAATCAGTTTAGCTGCAGGCCTGAGTGCTTGGCCGGTGTAAAGAGTGCCAAATAAAAGCTCACAGGTATAAAAGAGAGAGGGGAGAAAATAAGGGGTAAAAAGGGAGAAAAAATAATCTTCAAATGCCACCTAGGCAGGTCTCCTCTGCTAGGAAAGTCTGCCCTGCAGAGCTTTTACACAACTAGCAAATTTGACAACTTTTAAAAGACAAGGAACTGCCTAAAGCTCTCAGTGTATTTTTCCCCAGTTAATGCTGCGTTCAGCTAAGCAGAAATTGGTTTTCTAATACCATTCCTAATACCATACTAGGAAATAGTCACAATTTCAATTTTGAACCAATCCAAATCTGTCCCAGTAAATGAGGAATTGGCCATTTGCTCAGAATTGAAGTTCACTACCAATATTTTTTTCACAGTGACATGCACACAGCAGTGTGAGGTGAAGCACCGGAGGGGTTTGTAAACTATCCCCGTTCCCCTTCCAGCTGCCCAGCTATGTGCACAACTATTCCATATACCTGCACACCTGGAGTTCTCAATGCCTATTCTCAAATTTGAAACCCTGTAAATTTAAATAACTAAAAATATGGAAAGCTACATCTCAAGCCTGGACTTTAAGTAGAGTTTTAAGCTGAAATGTCATGATTTCTTTATCAGAAGGTTTAAAAGAAACGGGTACCCAATGGCTTGGTGGCTTAGGAAGAACACTTGGTGAGGGTGGCTCACTGAATTTTGCACCAGCATAGTTCTGATTGGCTTGAGGTGTGAAAAACAAGTTGGAACTTGATAAATTGGGACTCCAATTTTGATTATTGGGGAAATGAACCTTGTTCTTTCCCCCTTTCTGCATGGCCTGCCATGCAGCAGGTGATGAGTTGCATCCATGTCCTCTTTCTTTCTTCATATAGGTCATCTTCATTTGAGAGTTCTGATCTTTATTCTTCTGCCTGTTTTTAAGTTGTTGATGGTTCTTGGTGGTATTTCTAGCCTGCGGAACTGGAATGTTGAACCTTTCTCCACCACCCATCTTCAACTTAAGTGTCACCTACAAAACAGAATGACAACGTGAAGCCTGGCATTTGTGACTCTGGCAAACATGTTTTGGGGATTTTTTTAAACATTCTAGGGAACTGAAAACAATCTATCCCAAAATAAGACAAATGGATTTTTTTTCTTCCCCTGGCAGAAGAGTCTTCAGTAAAACAGACTCAAGAACTTAGCTGACAAAAGTCACAAGACCTGAATTACAGTAAACTTTAAAATCTGTTCAGTATAACCCAGAGGACAGGCATCCGACCAAGCCAGCGTCCCAAAGCACAGGCAGCCAGGATCAAAGCAACACTAACCCCCATTTAGGGTAGAGGGGAAAAAACAAGGAGGCCAAGTTGAAAACACACCCTGGTGCAAGAATCCCTAAGTGTATTTTAGGTGAGAACAGCCAAGGACTCGCCAATGAGGGCACATCCTCCAGGTAACGGAGGATCCGGATCTCCATGAGCTCAGCAGCGGCTCATGAGGACACTCTAGGCCAGACTGGCTTCGGTGACAGCGCCCAAGGGCTCTGCCACAGTTGCAGCCTTGTCTGCCTGGAAACAGCTGCCACCACCACTTCCTTTCTCCTCAACAAGAACTAAAAGCACGTTAAAGACACTGCTCAAATGCAGTGCCAGATTTACGTTGTTAATATCCAAGACATTTATGTTTATATTCAGCCTACGATGTGGCTAGATATCTGGGCAGTGTCTACAACTGACAGAGCCTCTCGCACAGCCTCACTGAAGCGCTCGGCACAACGGCAGCCGACACCGCGCTTCCTGGAGAAGCCCAGGAACACCACAGAATATTCCTGATATTCCTAACATGGAGCTGTGTAGCTGATCACAGCAAGAGAGGGGCGAGATCCACTTCCCAAACAGCTTTTCCCAGAGGGAAAAAGGGCACGTGCAATAGTGGCACACACAGGCAGACTTAGGCACAGTTCAGGAAGAGAGCTGTCCTCCAAGAGAGCAACTGTATCCTCAAATAAAAGCATTTACAACCTGACTTCCAAACTACAAACCCAGATATTAAACACGCTGTTTGGTCCTTTCATGTCCGTTCTCCCACAGTACATTATTCCCATTTACCTTTCACTTGTCTTCTCGGATTCCACGTTCTCCAAATCCTGTCCCCTTTCTTGCTTCCAAGCCTGGAAGAGCAGATGCTGCCTTTCGCTGGACTCCTTCCTTGGGCTAACGATAGACGTTTTCATGGGCTGATCTGCTGCCTTCAGCCAGGTAGCCGAGCCCAACATCGGATTCTCAGCACAGAGGTTCCAAGGGAGAAGTCTCAGCTGGAGAAATTAGAGAAATCCGAATTCAAATAATGACACACACAGTTGTTTCTCCTTTTATTTAAAGTGAGAAAAGTCACATGATCTCTAAGCCCAAGTCAGATGCATTCCTCTATTAAAAAAGGGAATATACTTAATTTTTAAAAAAAAATATGACAGTACTTTTATCCCTGTGAGCTTCACCATCATGCATAGTATTTCCACGGATGTTTTTTCATCTCGGTATACATCTTATAGTAACAAATATTTTGGTTAAACAGAAATGAGCACAACCTTAACCTCTTTCAAAGGGAAGTCAAAAGAATGACCAAAAAAAAATAAAAAAAGGAAGAACACGAACTTGGGGATGAACTACGAGGAACCCGGTGTCTATAACCCTGGGCAGAGCCCCCCCTGACTCCGTCTCAGGACTCACCGCGACCAGCCCCGTCCTGCCAAACTGAGCCGGCCCCGAGCGCCCGGCGTTTCGGGCGCCCTCGACGCCTCTTTCAACCACTCCCATTTCGAAACAAGTCAATTCCTGACCAGCTCTTAGCAGTTTCGTGTTTAACTCTCGCGAATGCGCCCCCATGTCCCTTCCTGGGCGCTCCAGCCTGGCGACCTCCCCAGCAAACCTCGTCACTCCACGTCAGCCGCAGCTCCAAATATCCCTCTTCCCAAAGTTCCAAGCCTGCGCCTCTCCCTTCCCGCCTCCCGGACCGGGGGGGCCGGGCAGTCCCGGGCGCCGCTTCCCCAACAATGGAGGAGCTCGGCGAGCACAACATGGCGGCGGCGCCCTGCCCTTCCCCCAGCGCTCTTCCCTTACCGACTTCTGTCCGTCTCGTCGGCTCCCAAGCACAGACGCACCCGGGCCGTTAGGAGCCGAGCCCGATGCTCCTCCGCCGCCGCTCTCGCCCCCACCCCCCCCGCCAAGCGCACTCCGACTCTCTCCACCGACTCCTGCCGCTGCTCCTCTAGCTCCCACACAAAATGGCGGCCGCGGAGCTGCGCCGTATAACACCGGCACCCGCCTCTCCCCCTCCCCAGGCCCTCCCGCTCCAGCCAATAGGAGGGCGCTGCGTACTTCCCGCGGCCAATGAGGAGCAAGCCCCGCCTGTTGCTGGGGGCCGAGGCCGGCGCCGTGCGCGGGCGGAGCCCGGTTTGAATCCCCTCAGCGAAGGGCAGGTCGGGACGGGGGCCGAGGCCGCCGCTCTCCCCTTTTGTTCGCCCTGTTTATCCCCTTCACAAAGTTAAGGGCTTGAAATGACGCGTGCGAGTTTCACGACCCGTTTCAAGTCACTGCTGGTAGCTTCAGTTCGCGGAAAACGTCCTCCTAAGATTTGGCAAGCCCATAACCTCCCCTCTGCCACCTGCATTTGTCCTCTTTACAAGATTTCAGGGGGAATTTTTATGCCAAAGCAAAGTTTGAAAGGAAAGTATTCACGAATTAAAATGCCGTTGTGCTGTGGGAATGCATAAAAAAAGCCAAAAAGAAACAGTGGGAGGCTTGTATTTACCGTCAGGGGCTTGTTCCTCCCACCTCAGGGCATGATTTATACAGAAACAACAAAATTTGGGGCCTTTACCATGTATCCAGCAAAATGACAAGACTATGAGAAACCCCAGCACTCCCTGAGCAAAGCTCTAAACCTCTCCATACAGTCACCTGTACACACTGGAACCACCTAAAAGAAAATCAGTGTCAAAGGGAAAGCGGCTTTCAGCCTCATCAATTTCAGATGGAAGAAAAACAAACAAAAAAGTACAAATAAGAAAGAGACTGGGGTTCAGGAGCTGGAGCATGGCCAGGGAGGAGCCTCCTTTGTGCTCTGCTTCGCTCAGCACAAAAATGGAAAACACACAACTTCCTCTTGCAGCTCTGGGACACTTGAAAATGCAGCTGGTTTCCTGCTGCTGAGCACCTGGTGGGACAAGGGCACCGACCGGCCTCGGTCCTTGGGCACAAATGCAACAGGGATGCCCGCCCCAGGGAGGCACTTGGTCTAGGCAGTATTTCATAATGCTCTGCATTATTAAAGAAAAGCTGTATTTTGTTTTAATATACACGACGTGGTGACGCAACCAAGCTGAGGCCTTTGTTCATGCTCCTTATTGAATGTTGGCACAAACCAAATGGAGATTAAATTTGTTTCCCTCCCTTTGCTGTGTGTTTCTTGGTTTTTGAAGTTATGCCTGAGATTCTTTAAGTAGCTTTCATAAAAGCAGAAGGCCCGAACAGCAGTGTTTGCTGTAACCAAACAAGCCTTGAGAATCCACTAATGATCTCGAACAACTCTCCTGTAACACCTATCAGCTGTTTTTTTGCTTTGGTTAAACCTTGAGTGTTTTTATCTGCTGAAGTATCTCCTCACCTCATAATGTGTGTTTGAATTGGGGCACATCACTGAAGCTTGGAAATAACATTTTACAGACTGCAAATGTGCACTTGTGCAGGGAACAGAACAGTCAGGTACTTTTCATTTCAGTTCAAGGACAACACAAGGTCTGGCTGTTTTTCCACATTATCTCTTAGATACTTCAGAAAACATCTTGTCCCTTTTGGGATTGGTTTTGGGGTCAGGCTGACACAATTGGCCAGAGGCAGAAGACAGCAGGAAGCCTTAGTGATAAACCAATCCTACACGTTTCACTGAAACAGACTGGGGAGCCGGCTGAGTACTGCAAGAGTTGCGTAATTCACTCAGTTTAAGCAGGAATCTGAAGGGTAATTTTAAATCAAATCAAAGAACAGGCAGTCTAGAACATCTAAAAAAAGTGTCTAACTTCAAGCACATGCACTAATAATAATAATAAAAGTTATCATCATTTCACACTGCAGTCTCTGAACACTTGGGTAACTTTCCCCTCCTGTAGTAGGACGAGAGAAGATAAAATCCCCAGGGCTGCTGTAACCCAAACAGGTACAGAAACGCCTCCTGTGACTGAACATCCCAGACAGCATCTGTCAAATCCAGGTACCCGCAATTTATTATTACGGGTCTCTTCTAAAGAGGATCCTCCATTTCCTCAAATACCGGTTTTAAATCCATACTGTGTTTTAGTGGCCTCAACACAAGACTTCCTGCTCCAGAGGACAGGGCAGGAGAGTCACCTCGATTACTCATGGGCTGCAGGTGGTGACACACGAGCCACCCCCAGGATCAGCAGCAGCTCCCCGCTTTGTGCAGCGTAGCTCACCAGCCAGGACGGCACAACTGCAGACACGTGGCTCTCACTGCAGACAGACTCCTTGACCTCAGCTCTACTCTGCCTTCACTGTGTGCTCTTAAAGCTTATTTTGCAAGTGCTTTTCATTGCACAAGCACCTGCTCTGTCATCCTTACTCTGCTGCCTCCAGGTAATCAAAGGCTGACTGCAAGAACAACCAAGTTTCCCGCTGTTCCTAAGCGGCCCCATTCTTAGGCTGGGTCTACCTTGCTCAGGCCCTCCTCCCGCAGCCCTCCAATAGACCTCTGCTGCCACAGAAACTGCAATGCAACAAGGCCTTCCTCTCCAACAACCCCCTTCTCTCTCAGGGCAGGTCTAACCAGCAGCTCTTAATACCAGCCATAGGGAAGCCAGCTCTGCCTGTGCTGACAGGGCAGCAGCCTGCAAGGGGCCCAACAGTTACAGCAAAGACAAAGTCCCCGGCCTCCTTAGCCCCAAGCAGCCTCCAGCAGTGAGCAACAGCCTTGCCCACGCATGGGTTTGTGCCAGGACAGAATCTCCCGGAAAAGCCCCGATTGCTGCAGGAAGCAACCGGGACAGGTGATTCACTCCTTAAGTCAACCCTGAACCATTGCCCCAGTTTTACTGCGCAGGTGACAAGTTTCATGTGATCCTCGGGTTTTAAAGGGGCATAAAGAATAAACACACGTGGCATTACTAAGATTCCCATGATGTGCTTCCCATTAGTTACACGGCACCATCTGAGCCAAATATTAACTAGGGTAACAGTAATCTAACCAAGATTCCCCTGTGTGGGAAATGTGTTGATTTTGTGTGTTCTTAAAAGAAAAATTGACACAACTATATAGCAACAGAATAGACTTTATTCCATTCTAACACATTTGAATAATATATTTCTATTATTATATTCTAACACACCAAGCACCCCAGCAATTCAAGGGAAAATCATTGCTTAAATGAGTCCTTACAAGTTTGTTTTTAATGAAATCAGAGGCAGGATACCTAAAGATAATGCAGTATCCAAGCCATGGGTATGAATTATCTCCAGAGCAGCATGTATATCTGTGTGTATATATATAGATCTGTGTGTGTGTGTGTATATATATTCATATATACACACATAACCCAGCAACAGTGAAGAAAATCTGGAATTACAAAGTTCATTTAAGGCCAGCTATGGAAGCCACAAGCCTGAGATCCCACAGCCCGTGCACAGCCCCATGGCAGCTTTGCCATACCTGGAACCTGACCGTGGTAAATAAAGGCACATCCAGGCACGGCTCCTGCGTCGCACCCTGCAGCTCTCCAGGCTCAACAGCTCCCCAGTCAAATCCCCAGCAGCGCTGAGTCACCCGTGCCCGTAAGAGCCTTCAGCCCATGTAAGTCAATAGGCTCGATTCACTCCTTATCAGCAGAGAAAACATTCCCACCCTGCACACACCTCAGCACACAAGAGCAAGCAGAAGGGCTCCTCCAGCCAGCCCCAACACACACAAGGAGGCAAAGAAGCTGCTCCTGAGCGAGACCAGGGCCAGAAACTGCCGCCCCTTCCGTGTGCCCTGGTGTTCCTCAGGCACGGAGCAGAGCTAGGAGCTCACCTGGACACGGCTGCTGCCCATCCTGCAGGCCGGGCTGCCACCAACCGGCCACACGGCCGAGCCCAGGACACGCCGGGGCAGGAAGCTCCCCACGGACACGAGCCGGGCTCCGCTCAAGCTGCAGGCAGCCCCGCAGAGCGCTCGCTCTGGGGATGGAGCGTGACCAGGCTGGCAGGGCAGGCCGCGTCCTGCCGCGCCGGGCACTGCCGTGCGCTGCCCAGCACAGGCCCTCCTGGCTTGCCGGGACCGGGGAAGTCACCAGCTGCAGAGCAAGGAACAAAACCT
Source organism: Nothura maculosa (assembly GCA_032353885.1). Taxonomy (NCBI): domain Eukaryota; kingdom Metazoa; phylum Chordata; class Aves; order Tinamiformes; family Tinamidae; genus Nothura; species Nothura maculosa. Next base: position 2,467,080 of record JAUBOD010000561.1, read on the forward strand.
GCTGCCACTACTGCCCCAAAGAGCTTAGCATGGCTTATTACGTAGTTATTAGCAGGTGCTGTTACGTAGCATCTATTTAACAGTCTACTTCTAGTGTTAAAAGCACAAAATCAGGTGTAATGAATTCAGGCCACTCCACCCAACCAGGAGAGAAGCCCTTTAAAGCCCCAGGCAAGTGCAGTCTCTGCAGAGCCTTTTTTCAGTGGAGCTGTTTCCTCACTTTCTTGGGGCAAGGGGTTGATTTAATTTCTGCTAAGTAGCAACAGGCAAAACCAGAAAAGAGAAGGGGCCTGGCCTTAATGGAAATGCAGTGCTGGTTATTGATCTCAGCTGTTGGTGTGGGGCATGGGGATTTGCCAGAGTGGGGCTATTTGTAGCCTTGTTAGCCACAGCTGATGCCAAGGGAGCCTTGCATGCAGCCCAGCTGGGAACAAAAGCCCTTAGATTATAAAAGTCAGACTAGAAGAGTTTTCTTTTACCCTGGCAGGGCAATTTTGCTACATAACAGGATCCAGAAACCTAATTAAAAGCTGGAATGTGCTTCCAGATCTGCTGCAGTAATGATTCTTCCTTTATGGTACTTGTTCTTTTGTCACAACAGCAGCTTTCTTTGCAGATATAGAAGACCCGGCTTTATAATTCACAAAAGCGGGATGCAGAGATATAATGGAGCAGGGAATGACTTGGGTCTGACAGCTGTGTTTCCAGCTCAGGACTAAGTGCCACGCGGATAGTCCATTCTCACACTGAGCCGTGTGGTTCTCTCAAATTGGCACTGTTGAAGTTGTATGGTCCCAAAGGGGCTGGAAGTTGTCCTATTGTATAGGAAGAAATGTTTGCTGGTTTATACTGCTGAGGACAATGGGTAGCTCTTAAGCAATGTTCCATGGTGATCAAATAAGTCTTAGTAGAGCTTTTTAGCAGAGGCTAAAGGGAGAAAAATGAGTGTATTCCACAGCACTCTGCTGTGCTGGCTTTGCTTTGTCCCACAATATTTTACACGCCATTGATGTAACCCTGCAAACAGCTCCCTGTGGAAGCGGCGTCCGTTATCTGGGTAATCCTTCCACGTTAGCTCAGCCTGCTCAGGTGGGTGAAGCACCAGAGCAGCTCCCAGGGCCACGCTCGTGTGACTCGGGCTCCTGGGCAATCGCGCTCTGCAGACCCCTCTGGGATGCCAAATATCATAGAATCAT
>JAUBOD010000561.1:2505183-2516957 GCA_032353885.1 Nothura maculosa
GCCAATGGCAGCGGCTGCCGTGACGTCAGCGGGCGGGGGGAGGGCAGAGGAGAGACGAGACGGGAGGGTGGGAGGAGCGGAGCGTCACTTCCGCTTCCGCTTCCGGGTCCCATGGAGCCGGAGCTGGACGACGTGGTGGCCGTGGAGGACCTGGAGGTGACGAGGCCCCGCCCCCTCGCAGGCCCCGCCCCCTCACAGGCCCCGCCCCCTGCCCAGGCCCCGCCCCTTCCCACATGCCCCGCCCACGCGCCGGGGGGGGAGGCCCCGCCCCTCGGGGGGCTCCCGCGCGGCGCCCAGGCCCCGCCCCGCGCAGGCTCCGCCCCCGCGCCCCGCGGCCAATGGGCGCGCGCGATTCAGGGGGCGTGGCCGTGCCTGGCGGGGGCGGGGGCTGAGCGGCCCCGCGGGCGGGGCTCTGTCCAAGGGGGCGGGGCTACGGTCAATGGGGGCGGGGTTTTTGAGTGGGGCGTGGCTATGCCGGCAGGGGGCGGGGTTTCGCGGCGCAGGGGCGGGGCTATGCCGACGAAGGCGGGGCTTCATTGCGCGGGGGCGGGGCTATGGAAACAAGGGGCGGGGCTATGCCAGCAGTGGGCGGGGCCGCAGGGGGCTCCGCGCCACGCGGTTCCCGGGCTCTGCTCCCGCTCCCGGTCCCGCTCCCGGCGGCGGCTCCTCGGGCGGCCCTGGGTGCTCTGCGGCTATGGGGGCTCGGGCCAGCCGGCTGCAATGCAGGGGAAATTCCCTGCGGGCTGGGAATGGAGGGGAAAGAGGAATCCTGTGCCCAGCTTGTGGGGCTGGGCCGGGAGGGGAGCCGCGTTTTGCAAAGGCAGCAAAGCTGCCAAGTGGAACAAGGCTCCTGCGCCGCCCAGGCCGCGAGCGCAAACTGCAGGGGTTGATGTCCTGCGGGGGACTTAACAAAGCGGCAGCAAAATGAAGGGCCTTGATCGTTTGCTCGACTGCCTCCCCTAGCGGGTGTCCCAGCCAAACACGCAGCTCCGTCTGGAAACTGCGGGAAGCAGCGGGGAGGCCGCACAAAAGCACTGAGTGTCCCGCAGCCACGTGCACATGGAGGCCCGGGGAAGTCACACCGAATTCCTGAGGGGCCCCAAGGCCACGGGCGCCAAGAGAGGCTGCACGAAAGCCCGGAGGGCCCCGGGGCCATGGGGGCCGGGCAGGTTGGCAAACATTAACTAAGGGCACCAATGCAGCCTCTGTGGCTGTTTGCTCACTGGGTGAGTGACCTCGGCAGGGTGACACGGCCACGGTGACCCCGGCGCCGGCTGAGCCGCCGTTTAACTCCGCCGGCCCCGGCTGCGCTTGCAGGGACCCCCTGCACTCACTGCAGCTCCAAGCATCCGAGAAACCAGAGCCCGGCGGTTCCTGCTGCTGCCCCGGGCAGCTCGGGGCTCGTGGGCCCTTCCAGTGCAAAGGAAAAGTGTCCCCTGCAGCATGGAAGTTTCATAAATCCCCACTGCGAGATAAGCCCGGAGCTCTTTGCCCCTTTGCCTGCAGATAAAGAGGGCGGTTAGTCCCTTCCCTCTGCAAGGAAGGAGTTTTCACACTTGCACTTATCCCAGGGTGAACTGAGGCTGGTTCCTGTGCTCTGATCCCGCAAATCTGTCTGGAAACACCGATTCCGTCCATGCCCTTGGTCACAGTGTGCCAGGCCTGGGTGGCATCCAAGGGTGGCAATGCAGAGGATGCAATTCCCGTTCGGCAGGTTCCCGTGCTGCCCTCCTCGCAGGCCTGACCCAGCCTGGCCTTTGCTTGGGTTTTGTGCCCTGCTTGGGGCTGTGCTGAAGGTCTCTGCCCACCTCTTGCCTGGGCTGAACCCAGAGCAAAACTGAAACCTGCTCCCTCCCAGCTCCCCTCCATCCGGGAACATTCCCTCAACCCAAGGGGATCCCGCCACCTCGGATGAGCTCCTAAAGCCCCTCAGCTGGGAATGGGGCCGTTTTCTGCCCTGTACAGTGCGGGCGCCGCACGGCCCCGGCACATGTGCCCTTAGCAGGTGCAGAGCAGGCAGCTGATCCCGGCATTTTCCACCCTCGGGCTTGGCTTTCCCAGGCCCTGCTGTCCGTCAGCTCCTGCCCAGGGCTCTCAGGCCCAGCCTAGAGGACACTGCGCTGCCTTTGTCATGAAGCACATGCAGATCAAGCCCCATCGCCCCACGGAGCCTTCCTCACACCCCAGGCTCCCTTTCCCTCCATGCTTGGCCCCAAAGGCCTCTCTAATCACATCTGCTAGACATGGGCTTTGCTTTGACGCAGCAGCCCAGCTCCACTCAGCCCCCTGAAGGGGGTGGCCGTGGGGATGGGACACAGACCCCCAGTGCTCCCTTCACCCTGGGCGCATTTGCCCCACCGCACTGGTGGCTCCTTCACCTCCTGGTGCCCCAGCCACCCTTTCCCATAGACAGAATCCCAGATGGTTGAGGTTGGAAGGGAGCCCTAGGGATCCTCTAGTCCAGCCCCCTGCTCCGCAGGGACACAGAGGTGGCACCCAGGCAGGTTTGGGGACCTCCGGAAAAGGAGCCTCCACAACCTCCACTTAGGCTGCTGAGCTGCACCGCCCTTGGCGAGGGCTCTCCCCTATATCTGCTTGAGAGAGGGACCCTCTAAACACTCCCAACCTCCCCGAGAGCCCTTGTGAAGATGAGAGCTGCACAGCAGGCGCTGGAGGCAGCAGCAAGTGCCGCACGGATCCCGCCGCCCCGTTCCCTCTGCTGATCCCGCCGCCCCGTTCCCTCTGCTGATCCCGCCGCTCCATTCCCTCTGCACCCCGCTGCCTCTCCCAGCGCTGCTCTCTGCCCCCGGCACCGCTTCCATCTCATCCCTCCCTCCGCCCTCCTGCCTCCTTGAAAGGGAGGAAATAATAGAGCCTTTGTTGGGCTGCGGACGGAGCAGCCCGCCTGGATTATGGCATTCCAATGAGGAATGCCGTCGGCTTGCGGGAAGTCGGGCCCATTTTGTGTGCAGGGAGCCCGTCTTGCTGAGGTCCATCGAGAAAGAGCGAGACAAAGAACCACCCCCAGCAGCTCTGCTGACTTTATGTACATTAATATTAAGAGGTCCTCACGTTTGGTTTTTGTACAGACATATACAAATAAGAAACGGCTTCCTATTTACATTAAGTTAATCAACGAGGCGCTATAAAAAAAACCAACAGACCAGCTCGCTCAATTAGTGTCTCCCGTGCAGACAGCAGAGCTGAGCTCCCGCCCTGGGCGCCTTCGCAGTGACAGTGTAATGTACACTAACCTTTATCCCCTGTCCCGCAGGCAGCGCGGTGCCAACGGGACGCAGCCAGCAGCGGGCACCGGCGTCGGAGCAGGAGGATCCAATATGCAGCCTGCCCCGCTCCCCGGAGCCTGGCACGGAGGAGGGTTTTCCCTCCCTCGTGAGGCACACGCCAGCGGCCCGGACAGGGTCCATGTGTGTAATGTACACTACCAGCGCTCCGTGGGGCCCGTGGAAGGCACGAGACCGGCACAGAGCTCGTGTGGGAGGTGGCGGCGGCTGCTCCAGGCTGCTCCAGCCCTGGCCGGCTCCTTGGAAGAGCCCCGGGCGTCAAGGAAGGGAGCCGCAAGTCACACGATCCTGGCGAGTTCTGTGTTGTCCGACTCGGAGCTGCTGTTGCTCTCCTCCCTAGGGAGAAAGGGAAGCGTGAAGCCAACCTCTACCCCAACGGGGCTCCACAGCCAAGAGGGAATTTCTGCCTTTGAACCTCGGGAGGGTGTCGCCACCTTGCTCAGTCCTTGCTCGTGTTCCCAGGCCTCGGGGCAGGTTCCCTGCTGCCACCTCATGCCTCACGCCACAATTTCCGTGGATGGGATTGGGAAAGGGAGCCTCTCCACCTGCCTGCCACCCCCGGCTCCCTGCAGGGCCTTGCATGTACCGTGCTGGGCTCCCGCCAGCCCCGCTCTGATCCTGCCCCGCACACCCACTTCATCCTGCCCACGTTGCAACTCCCTGCAACAACTGGGAGCTGCTGGGAGCTGAGCAATGCTCACCTCAAGTCCTGCAGGGCCTTCTTGTTTTTCCTCCGCTTCTCCTCGTCGATGGGGTAGAGCTTGAACAGGAGCAGGCCCAGCAGGATGAGCCCCACGGGCACCGCCGACACCAGCATCTTCAGGGTGAAATTCACCTCGCTGGGCTGGGAGCAGCCCCGCGTCTGGTATCCTGCAAAGCTACAGACAGGGAAGAGCCTTCAAGACCAGCCCGCTGCTCTTGTCCCGAGTCGCAGGAGCTCTCCTCGGAATGGGGCATTCCCTATAGGACAGGGTTTTGCTTCCAAGGTGCCCTGAGCCGCAGCAGCATCACGGCTGCTAGCCCAAAACTGCAAAGCAGCAAGAGCTGGAACCTCCGTGATGCCCTTGCTCTGAGCATGAAGCTTAAGGACACGGCTTAAGGACAGGCAAGTTTGCACAAGGCTGTATTTTCCCTTTGTGAGCAGGTTATGGATTCAGAGCAGACTTTGGAAAGCAAAGGCTCCCAGACACAGAGGCCTAGACTGGCTTTGCTCCTCAGCCCCCATTCCTGCAAGGACTCACTCCAAACTGAGTGTGGAGATGCCCAGGGAGACCCCAGAGGCGAACTTGGTGAAGAAGACATAGAAGGAGAAGAAGATGGCTTCATGGCCACGGGAGTCCGGGTGCTGCAGCTTGAAGTCATCAATGACGTCCGGGAGCATGGACCTGCACGGAGAGGGACAAGGTAAACACATGGACATCCTCCTGCCTCTCCTGGGGGATTTCATACCCACATCCCCATCTTGGGCTGAAACACGGCAAAAAAAGGCCTCACAGGGACATCAAAGGCCCTGCAAGGACTCCAGGCTGAGCCAAGAGGAAGGAGGAACCTTGCACTCACCAGGGCAGGAGGAAGGCAGCTGCGACGCTGATGCCAGCCGCAACGGCCACGATGTACGTGACGATGAGGTTACTGTCCAGGACCACCACCATGATGAGGAAGGGGATGGCAGACTGGAAAGGAGGCAGAAGGCTGGTTGGCTTGAGCCCACAGCAGCCATCCCAGCCCTTCCCAATCTCCCTCCCGCCCTCGGGAAGGTCCTGGCTTCCTCCCGGAGCCCCCAGGGGCCATTCCAGGACGTCCGGACGCTGCCGCTTCCCTCTGCGGCCGTGTTTGCGGTAGCACGGGAGGCAGCAGGAAGGGCAGATGCCAAAGGAGCCAGCTCTGGGCCCGCAGACCTGCTTGCCCCATGCAGGAAGCCGTCCTGCCCTGCGCCTCTGTGCCCAAGGGGTCCTGCTTACCGAGATGCCCACGTAGACCGCAGTCTTCTTCCCGAAGCGGGTGAGAAACCACTGCCAGAGGGGAATGGTCAGGGTGGCCGAGAGCTACAGGGAAGGAAGGGGGTCGTGGTGTTACTAATAGCCAAGATCTCACAGAATCCCAGAACGGTTGAGGTTGGAAGGGACCTCTAAGGATCATCCAATCCAACCCTGTGCTCCAGCAGGGACACCCGGTCACATCCAGGTGGGTTTTGGAGACCTCCAGAGCAGGAGCCTCCCCAGCCGCCCTGGGCAGCCTGTGCCAGGGCTCGGGCACCCTCACAGTGCAGAGGTTCCTCCTCACGTGGAGATGGAGCTGCCTGTGGTGCAACTTACACCCATCGCCCCTCCTGTCACTGGCCACATCTCCTGCAAGGCCAAATCAGGTCCAGCCTCCTCCCCATGCCCTGGGCCATCCTTCCCAGCCCTCCCATTCCCACCCGCACCAGCCTCCCTCATCCCATCACCAGGAAGGGAGCTGGGATTGGAGCAGCTCCCTGAGGCCACCTGCACCCCAGGGCCTGGTGCCTGTCCAGCACCTGCAGCTCCCATCGGGATCATTGTCCTCGATTCCCAGAGTCAGGAAGGGCCCCATTGGTGGCACTGAGGTTGGAACAGGGTGCAGCGGGAGCCAGAGCCTGCTCAGCTCCCCGCAGCACCTTGGGCATGGATGGAGCTGGGGGACAGACCCCTACTCTGCTCTAATGCAGCAGGAGCAGGAGGACAGTGGGCAGCCTTGTCCCTGGATTCCCTCCTCCTCCCGCACCCAGCAGGCTGGAAAGGGAACTGTTTTCCTCTGTCCTCCTGGCAATAACCCCTGGCATCCCTTTTCTCAGGGGGGAAGGGAGAGAAGTGGCAGGATTTGGACAAGAGCCCCCCCAGCTCCTGTTCTCCCCCCGGCCTTGGCCGCCTTCGCACGGGAACAAAAGCTCCGCTGTTCTCAGCAGCCGGCCGAGGCCTTTGCAGGAGTTTCAGGAGCTCCTTCCCCCATCCCCAAGGGCACCTTTGGTCACTGTCCCCACAGCCTCTGTCCCCTCAAGCGCCCATCATGGGGCAGATCCATGGGAGTCCCAGGCTCCCGCATCCCGCTGCAGCGCGATCCCAGCGGCGCGGACGCACCATGATGGCCAGGAGGATGTTCTGGAACTCGTTGCGGAAACCCAGCGTGTAGGTGCAGAACAGGGCAAAGTTGCCCTCCAGCAGCTGAGGAGGAGGCAGAGGGCAGGTTAGTGGCGGGACAGGGACATCCCACCGGCTCCAACGTGGACACGCTCTCCTTGTGCCCAAAGCAAGGGAAGGAGCAGCCATTCACCAACCCATCCAAGGCCACATTCCCTGTCCACTCGGGGCCACTCCAGCTCTTCAGCCCGGTCCTGCCGGGGTCCTGGCTGCTCGTACCCCAGCCCTCGACCACTGCCCCTGTCACCCCCCAGCCCCAGCATGGCCTCACCATGAAGGCCAGCGAGGTGAAGAGGAAGCCGGTGATGAGCTTGATGTAGGCACCATGGTTCATCACCAACTTCAACCCTCGGAAGAAGGACACGGGCTCATCCGACTGCAGCTCCGAGGCCTCTGGGGTGCAGAGCAGAATCGGAGAATCGTCAGAGCAGCAGGAACAGGAGCCGGGGTGCAGCGCCGGGCAGAGCACCCACCCCAGGGCCCGGGGTCCCTCTGCCCCACACAGAGGGCAAAGGAAGGGCCCAGTGATCGGCCTGGCACGAGCTGAGCTGGCCACAAAGCAGAGGGAGGGAAGGACACGCTGCTGGACCTTGGACATCACCCTGCGCCCTAGGGTGTCCACTGGAGATTTGACAGCCAAGCCTGGCCTGGAGAACATTCAATTCCGAAGCCAATAACTCTTTGGGGCTGTGCTTTGCTGTAACCTCCACCCTGAAGATGCTCCAATCGTGTCCTTCCCACGACGCTGCCCTTTGCAAAGCCTTCCTTGCCCGCAGGGAGGGCGCCCAGCGATGCCCCTGGCAGGAGCCGCAGCCTTTCCAGGAGCCCAAGTGGTTCTGCACCTTGCAGGGCTCCAAAGCTTGCAACTCCAGAGACTATCACGCAGCGCCAGGTTCTCCCCTGCACCCCGGGACCAACAGCTTTTCTCCGGACCGCATCCCCTGCTTGTTCTTTCTGCTCTTGACACACAAGAGCGCGTCCATGCAGCAGGACCAGAAGACCCTGTCACCTCAAAGTGGCCCATGGGGCATCACCAGCCCTCGTGCCCCTGCTGAGCGTCAACCTGATGCCCAACTCACCTCTCTTCTCCCGCACGCCCACCGAGAGGATCACGGCACAGAGCACATAGAGGCCGCCGATGACGCCCGCCGCGATCATGTAGGCGTTTTTCTGCACAAGGAGAGACAAGGAGCCATGAGAGAGGCTGCTGCTCCTCCCGGGAGGCTGCCCTGCCCATGGAGACAAGCGGGCACTGCGAGGGGGACAGCGGGCAGTGCCACGGGTGCCCTGCACCTACCGTGTCCGTGAGCGAGCCAGGCTCATGCGTCATGTTCACCTCCTCCATGGCCACCGAGGAGTTGGTCTCGCCAAGGAAGACGGGACTCTGGATGCACGGAGTATCCGCCTTGCCCACGATCTGGCCCTGGATGGCGGTGCCCAGCACGGTGCCCAGCACTTCCACCGTCATTCCTGTGCGGGGAAGCCGGTGGGACTGAGCGCGGCCTTCCCAGAGCCGGGAAGGCCCCTCCATGAGGAAGCCTGGGCCTGGGATGAGCACTGGCTACCCATGGAGCCGAGGAGGAAGAGGGCAGAGGAAGGCTCTTACGGTAGGCGGTGGCCGAGTCCCGCTCGCTCTGCTCGCTGCTGATGAACATGGTCAGCGCCGAGTAGGGCACGTGGAAGCACTGCAGGGACACAGAGGGAAATGAGCCCGGGGACAAGCTGTGACACCCAGGGAAAGGGGAGTCTGCCCCTTCACCCCGCAGCCCCGGCGCACACGGAGCCCCGCTCACCGTCACCAGGGTCTGGAAGAGGCAGTAGAAGACGAGGTACCAGAGCACTTGACCGCTGGAGATGTCCGGCACGAACCATATGAGGAAGTAGGAGATGACGGCAAACGGGGTGGAGAAGATGATCCTTGGGGAGGAGACAGCGTGAGCCTTGCGGGCAATGGGGACCCCGGGCGCTGCTGGGCTCAGCTCTCCCCGTGGGCACCTCCGTGGGGTCCGGGCACCCCATTCCGGAGGCTCCTCGGAGCTGCCCTAGCCCTCCCTGCTGGCACCTCCGTGGGGTCCAGGCACCCCATTCCGGAGGCTCCTCGGAGCTGCCCTAGCTCTCCACGTGCTCCAAGCCCCCGACAAGAGGCAGCAGCTGCCGAGATCTGGCCAAAGGCAGCAACTTGGGACGGCAGCCATGGGAAGGGGTTGAGGCTGACTCAGGCACCCAGGGAAAGGGCGTAATCCATGAGAACGGATCCTGCTCCAAGCGGAGGGACTGACCGGCCCTGCTTGAGCTTCCAGCAGCCAGAACTGCCTTGGTGCTCCTGGCTGCAGCAAGCGGGCCCCGGGATGCCGCGTGCCACAGGGGACAATCCGAGCTCCGGTGCTCAAGCACCAGGGCTTGGCCGCGATCCCGGTGGGACACGGACACATCTCAGCGCTCTGGGCAGAGCCGCAACAGCCCTTATCCCACTGGAGCAGCGGCTCTGCCCAGCGCCCTGCGGTGACAGAGCCAACAGAGCCTCCAATGCCAGGGCTGCAGCGACAGGGAAGCGCCTGCCCCTTGGGAGGAAACCCTCTTCCCAAAGGGAAGTGACCCAGGCTGCGCTGGGATCAGCCCAGGAGCCGCCTTTTGCCTGCCCCTTCCCGCACCCCATGGCCGCATCTCGGAATTACGGTGCCGGATCCGGACACAGCACAGAGGCTCCCGAGGGGAGCGGCTTCCCCTCCGGCACCTGCAGGGAGAGCCCAAGCCCTTCTCTTGCAGGGCAGGCGCCAGGAACGGGCCGGCCGCTCCCGGCACTCGCACATTTTTCCGCCCGCACGTCACTCCGGCAAGGGGGAGGGCAGGGCCCGATCCGGCTCCCGGCACCGCTCCCGCTTATCGGCGCGCGCACCCATGGGGCGGGGGGGAAACGTGGAGTCACGGCGCCCGCGGGGGCCCCCAGCGCCGCCCGTCCCCCCCTCCCGGGTGACTGCGAGTGACCCCGCGCGGAGGCGGCGGCGGAGACGAGGGTGACGCGCGCGCCCGCCCATTGGCCCCGGCGCGTGGCGTGTTCCTTTGTGCCGCTCCGCACCCCCTTCCCTTCCCGCGCGGCGCTTAACCGTTTCCGTGAGCGCCACGAGGGCCCCCAAGGCACCGCGGCCACGAGAGCCAGGGACACAGCGGCATTCCCGGGACGCGGCCACGGCAGGGGCTGCTGGGGGGCTCAGGCGGGAGCACAAGGACAAGGGACTTGTGTGGGTGACCCTGCGGGTGCCAAGGGGTCGGTGCCCGTGTGGTGGTTCCTGGGGTCACCCCACAGCTCCTGCCGTTGCAAGTGGGGAAACTGAGGCAGCAGCGAGCGGCTGCACTGGACACAATGGACCCCACGGCTCCGGGGGGCTCCTGTCCATGTCTCTCCAGAACAACTCAACTCCACCTGGATCCACCTGCCCTTGAGCCACCAACACAGCCTGGCACCAGCCTGGGGCCTGTCCACCACGTGCCTGGGGGTCCCGCACGCGCAGCGGTCCTGGCTGATGTTAAGAACCCCCTTGGTGGGATGTGGCCGCTCTGTGCCCACCCCGGTGCCCCTGCCGCAAGGTTGGAGGTGGCCCTGGGCGCCCCGCACGGCCCTGGCTGCCCCGGCCTCTGCTCTCGGAGCGCAGAGCCCGTCGTGCACCCGGAACGGCAGCTATTTCAGGCCCTGGCTTAGGGAACAGGCAGCGCTGCCCTGCGCTATTCCGGGAAAGCCTGGAAGCGGAGACTGTAATCTGCAGGGGAACAACTGCCTCCTCCGATTCCTGCCCTCTGCCGCGCTGTGTTCCAGGGGCCCACGGGCACCTGTGACACCCCTTAGTTTGGCGCAGGACCTTTGGGCACCAGCGCCTGCCGTCCTGCTCCCAACGGGTCCCTGGGAGCCCCTTTGGGCTCCCCAAGCTCCAGTCCCATCTGTTCCGACCCCTGTGGGCACCCAGAGCAGTGGCAGCTCCTTGTCCTGCTCCGACGGCCCTTCCGATGCCACCTGCTCCGCTGGTGGCGGCCACCAGTGACAGGGCTGGGAGCAGAGCCCCACGGCCACCCCTGCTCCGGAGCACATCCCGGGCCCAGCTGGAGCTGCTCCAGCTTTAGCATTCCATAGGGAAACCAGCTCGTGCCGGGGCAGCTCCGGGCTCCTCCGAGCAGCCGGCGCCGACCCGAGCGCAGCCATCGGCAGCTCCTCGCGCTGCCTGTCACCGCACCGGGAACGTGACCGGGCAAGACGCAGCGGGAGCCCATCCAGCCCTGCCGGCCTCATGCCAAGGGACGCCCACGAGCTCCTGCCGGCCGGGAATCGCCGTGACGCATCGCGAAGGGACCCCGGCGCGGAGCCTCTCACCATGGCATCAGGCGGCCCAAGCGGCTCCAGGAGGTTTTGCTGATGAAGAAGCCCACCATGGGGTCCGTGAGAGCGTCCCACGCTCGCCCCACAAACAGGATGATGGAGGCATTGAAAGGGTCCAGCTGCAGGAGACAGCGCGTGCGTTAGGGCTGGCGAAATCATGGTGAGCTCCATGCCCAACCCGACACCCCCTTGGGAGCAGGGATGGGGTCCCAGACTCTCCTGATCCCTCAGGGTACACGGGGCATTGGATTCAACTCCCTTGGCTGCCCCAGGGCTGTCCCTTGCCCCACAATGACTTTTTTCCCTGGAAAACTCCTCTGTCTTGGAGCAAGTTGTGCCAAAACACCCCATGCAGCCGACAGGGCTGCCCCGGGAGCTCCAGCAGGATTAGCGGGGTGGATCACGACCCTATGAGGGGATGCACAGCACGATCCTATTCGCTATCCTGGGAAAACCAAGGCACCAAGCAGCCACATGACCCTGCACGAGGCCACGCGGCCGGACGGGGGGTGACGTGACCGCAAGGAGCCCATCAAAGCGGAGACAACCCCGGCGCGACGGCGGCTCCGGAACTTCCCGCAGGGAAGCGGCTCCAGCAAACCCAGCACGTTGCAGCCCTCCCATCCCGCACCCATAGCCCTTAGGGGCAGCATTGCCCACATAGGGACACACAGGACCCCTTGGGGACACAGGAGGGGACCCTCTTACCTGCGCCACGTCGAGCAGGTAGATCTGCAGGAAGAAGCCGAGCGCGCAGCCCGTGGTCTGGTAGGGCGCCCCGCCGACCGCGTAGCAGAGCTTGCTGCACACCGAGAGCTTGGCACGGCCCTCCTGCCACGGCGAGAGCCCTCAGTGCCACCGGGAAGCGGCGCCAGGCGGGAAGCGGGAGCGGGAAGCGGGGCCGGTCTCACCTTGCGGCGCCGGGAGGGCGGCAGGAGGCCGGCG
>JAUBOD010000561.1:2580368-2596472 GCA_032353885.1 Nothura maculosa
GCTCATGGGCCTCTCCAAAGTGCTTTTTTCTGTAGGCCAAGCTGTGCATTTGCACAATTTAAAACCTCCTCAAGGAGAAGGAATGAACCTGTAGCCTTTTCTTCCAGGAATGCAGGATCACGAATGCATTTGGGATTCATTTTACCAAAGCTCTAGGAAAAGATGGGGAGTGTTTTCTAGCACTGTTCTTATAGGGGACAGTTTGGGTTTATAGATTGTTGCTAAACTGCTACAAAATAGTACATAAAAGTAAAGAGCAGTTACTTTTTTAAGCATAAAGTTTCTTTTCAGGGATGTCACTGTGGACACAGTGTTACTAAATTTCAAGTTTTAAGGAAACTGATATTTAATCGCTTGCATTTTGCTGGCAGCCTAATGGAGAGATGCAAGTACTTCACAAACCTGAGGAGAACCACAGTTTGCCTGTTTTGAGTGGAAAAATAGGATATCTTTACAACCACAGAAACCAAGTTGTGAGACCATAGAGCAACTCAGTGTTTCAACTCATGACCAAACACGACCAGGAACTTTCTGTCGTATCCTAAGCCTGTAAGGTAGGGGAAAGAGAAAAGGCTTTTTAAAAAGAAAAGCCTTTTCTCTTTATATCATCTAATTTATAGTTATAAAGTGATTCAAAGAAGTGGAGTTGAAGGGTTTTTGTGCTTAAGCTGTTTTGTGAGCAGCAGGTTCATGTGTGCTGGGCAGGAAGCCCAGAGGCTTTCAGGGCAGCTCTTTGCAAAATAAGACCTTTCTAATGCGTGAATCTTGGTGTGAAGATTGTAAAATTGAAGATTTTAGGCTAAAAGAGGGTTAATTTTTGGAGGCCTAAAGCAAACTTGAGTTTTTTTTCCTATCCAAAAGGCTGTGGAAGAGGAATGAGGAGGAAGGGGTTGTGTGTGTACTGTTATATATGATTCGCAGTTGGATCTGCTGGAAGGATGACAGGAACCAGTGGGAGAGAAATAGATACAAGAAGTGAAATGGCTGAAGCTTTGTGGCTTAAATGGAAGAGAATGAGAAGGTGCTTGCTCAGATTGAGGAAATGAGTCGGATGTCTTTAGTCTGAGTCATTCCCATCACCCCTGCTGATCCTTTACAGCTCTTCACAGGTCCTAATGGGAGCTGGGTGCCATTCTACCTGTGAGAATGGCCAGTTTCCTTGAACTGTGGAATTTCTCTAGAGCTTTCTCATTTCCCTGCTCACAAGAAGTGCTCGAGTGAATTTCAAGCAGCATATAAAAATATATGCAATACAAGCAAGCTATTGAAGCAGGTAAGAATGCTGAAAGCGCTGGCGATAAGTTCATAATTAGCATATATGCTAATTGCTCAGGAGTTTCAGGGTTCTCTCTGCCTGCCGCCGCTTCATCTGCTCGTCAGCTTTCAGCAGGAGCCCTGTTTCTGCTGCAAATGGTATATCCACTTGGTTAGTGTCCCTGCCAGCACATGCTTCTGGAGGACCTTTCCTGCTATAAATAAACATGGCCAAATTTGACCAGCTGGGCTCGCTTGCCTTCTAAAGTGCCCACTAGGAATGGACTGCTGAAAACTCCATGGAGTTGTGCTGGTTCAGAATAGCCCTGAGGAGTTATTTTGGTAAGGCACTTAGTTGAGTTTAGCACCTTGCACTGAGCTGTAGAGCTCTAGCAGGGCTATTTTCCTCCTTCAATTATTTCTTCTGTTTTCTTTTGCAAACTTGACTACTCCAGTCTAGCAGAGCTTGTTTCCCAGCTGAGGGTGCATGAAGCACTGGGGAAGACTGATAGCACTAATCCAATTTAAAAAGCAACAATTAAAAGTCTTGTTTTCAAAGCACCTGCTTTTTTTTTAGGGAATATTTTTCCATGCAATACTTTTGCCTGATTTAAAGCAGGGAGGACAGGAGATTTTTGTAGGTCGCATCCCTTTTGAGCTTCTGCAGATAGTTCTGTGAAATGCTGCATTTTACTGTAGTTGTAATGGCAAAGAAGAAGATATTTCCCTTAAATTTAATGCTTCTGAAAGCTCATCAGTAAGTATCTTTTGGTGACATTGGTTAGAAGAACTGAGCTGTAAAAATCGGAAAGTTTCCTGCCATGTTAATATTCCTTTTAACATTAATATTCCTGTTTATATATATATATATATATTCTTATCCCTCTCTTTTCCTGTCTCTTGCTGGGAATTAATGGTCTCTTCTTTCTCTGCTCCCTCCATGCTGGGAGCGTTTGCTGGCACAGAAGTGTCCCAGGCATCTGGATTTCAGGAACAGGATCCTAACGCGTGCACGTCATGATCCTTTTAATAAGGCAGGAGGCAGCAGAAATAGAATCGTGGAGTGAGGGGGAGGGTTGCAGTAGGTTAGAATGGCATTGCTGGAGGGCCTGAAATTCAGATAAAACACGCTTCCCCATTTACACATCTGGTCATTTTCCAAGGTTTTATCCACTCTTATTGCGATCCTTAGGCCAAATATCCTAGGAATGACTTTTTACCCCCGTGAATTGCAGGGACTCTTGTGTCTTCTTTCCAGCCAGCCTTGTGTTCACACACATTTTCCCTGGCACTGAGCTGATAGGGGATGCTCCTTTTTCTCTTTTCTCAGTAGAAATGCCTACTATTAAATGCAAACTTTGTGAAAAACAATCAGGTCAAACAGTTATTTTTGTTACTTTCCTCTATTCCTCTTCCTTCTGAAGCATATGGCAATTTCCTTTTCTGATAATTAGGAATTATGACCAGTTTATAAAACCCAGGCATTTTAACATTCATTTCTGACTGCTTAACACGTTCCTATCACATCCACTTCTCTCTTCAACTTATCATGTCCTTATTTAAACAAGTCTCATGACCTTACTGCAAAGATCTCCCTTATTACACCAAGTTTGAAACCAAACCTTGGAGGAGGTAGCCCTGTTGTCCCAGCTGTCTCCATAAGCTGGGCATAATCCAGAGAAATCCAGTAAGAGAAGTTATTTTTTTTAAACAAGCCACTGCAATGTGTTCTTCTTGACTTCTCCTTGCAGCTGAGCGTGCTCTGGATACCATGAATTTTGACGTGATCAAAGGAAAACCAATTCGCATCATGTGGTCTCAGAGGGACCCCTCCTTGAGGAAGTCAGGCGTTGGGAATGTCTTCATTAAGAACCTGGATAAATCCATTGATAACAAGGCCCTTTATGACACGTTTTCGGCATTTGGGAATATTTTGTCCTGCAAGGTGAGCGGTGGTTGCTTTGTCCAGTTTATTACATTGGTGAACAGACAAGATATACTGAACACGGAGGGAGGGATGAGATTTCTAAAAAGTGAGAAGTGACCAAAATGCCCAGGATCACTGAGATCCTCAGTTTTGAGGATCCAGATGTGCCAGCTGGAAAGAGTGGGTCTGTCTTTGACCTTGGCAGCGACGCCCTCCTCATGTTGGTGTTGGGGAAGGCAGAAGCAGGTGTCCTGTGAGCTGATGCTTCCCTTCCCTTCCCTTCTCCGTGTGCAGGTGGTGTGTGACGAGAATGGCTCTAAGGGCTACGCATTCGTGCACTTTGAGACCCAGGATGCTGCCGACAGAGCCATCGAGAAGATGAACGGCATGCTGCTCAACGACCGCAAAGTGTGAGTGTCACAGCCAGCAGCAGCAGCGATCGCATGAACCCTGAGGCCTCTCGGTATTAACAGGGACACACAAGGCACTGGTTCTCCTGGCCCGCGCCTTGGGCTGCCACCTCTCCACTCCAGGGCTGGTGAGTGACCCTGCCCAAGCCACGGCCTGCTCTTTCTCCATTCCAGGGCTCTTGGGTGGCCCTAGCCAAGCCTCGATCCGCTGCCTTTCCTAGCGGGATGGGGAATGGCTCTGCAGACAGTTCTCCCTCCACTGCAGAGCTGGGTGGGCATCCTTGGCTGCTTCTCTGTCGCAGACCATCTGTTTTTTCTGATTGATCTGTGGCCTTTTTGTCCTCCTCTTTTCCTCACTCTCCCCTTTCCTACTTCCTACTACACACTTTTTTTTTTTTAAACTTCACTGAAAATCACACATATTTTTGTTTCCCATATTGAAAACAACCTGCTTATGTGTTTTGGTGTTTTTTCCCCTTTTTGTCCCCCTTAGATTTGTTGGGAGATTTAAATCCCGGAAAGAGCGGGAGGCTGAGTTGGGAGCCAAAGCCAAGGAATTCACCAATGTTTATATTAAAAACTTTGGGGATGACATGGATGATGAGAGACTAAAGGAGCTCTTCAGCAAATATGGTAAATATAGAAACACTTTTTAATGCAGCTGTGAATTTCATAACTCGTATTAATCTGACAGTGTTGCTACCATCTATATACCTTCACTTGGCTCATTTTGAGGACAAATAGGAAGTATTGAGATGTGGCTCCTGAGAGAGGAGCCTTGAGCTGTTGCGTGGAGTTGAATAGCCTTGAAATAATTTTGTATTTTGTTTCACTAACCCTCTCTCTTTGCAACAGGTAAAACCCTGAGTGTTAAAGTGATGACGGACACCACTGGAAAATCCAAAGGCTTTGGCTTTGTGAGCTTTGAAAAGCATGAAGATGCCAACAAGGTAGGAAAAATTCTTATGTGGCTTGGTTATCCTTAGAGAAGAAACACTTCCCTGGATTACCCCAGGAGTCTTTTAGTTCTTACTGAAATAACATAAAACTCCAACTGAGACCTAACCTCATCTAGGTTTTGAGACTGAAAACCTTTCGCACTTCACTACCTTGCCCTTTCTCCAGATTATCAGATCCATACAGAATACAGTAGCATAATAAAGAATATAATTGCTGAAAGGACACAATAGTTGGGAGCTCTGGTGGAAGGAAGATATCTGGAGTAAGAGAGGAACTTAGAAATGTTCTTTTCCCAATAATATGCGCAAAATTTGGTGCTAACTGCAAGAAGGGCTGGGGAATTTCTAAATCTCTGCTGTTAGACAAGCCCTTAAAGTGAGATTGTCAGCATAGTCTCTCCTGGTAACATGGGCTAAAGACAAACTGAGGTTATGCAAGAGTAACACGAAGATCCTGTGGCAACCTTAGCTTGTTGGTTTGCAGACAGGGATGTGCTCTTAACTGGATCAGGTCCTGCCTTGTTTTTAAGAGCTGACAAATTTCTCTTTGAAACTTTCACCCAGGCAGTGGAAGAAATGAATGGAAAGGACGTCAATGGGAAAATGGTCTTTGTAGGCCGAGCACAGAAGAAAGTAGAGCGCCAGGCAGAACTGAAAAGGAAGTTTGAGCAGCTAAAGCAAGAGAGACTCAGCCGGTACCAGGTAAGCCTGTTCCTCTTCTGAATTTAAGTATTGGTGCTGTCAGACTTTGGAGAGTTTCACAAAGAAAGCTACTCATCCTGTGGGATTTTCAGCCTAGAAGTTAACCATGGGGCTGCTTTTAAGCTGAATTTGGAGACAACTAAACTAATTAACTAATACTTAACTAACAGTTCTTTGCAGGCTTGGGAGATGTGTTAATAGTCAGTGTACTCAAGATTTCTCCTTGGTGACACTCATCTCTGCTATTCTTTCCGTTCTAGGGAGTTAACCTATACATTAAAAACCTAGATGACACCATAGATGATGAAAAACTGAGGAAGGAGTTCTCACCGTTTGGGTCAATAACAAGTGCTAAGGTATTTAGGGGCTTTGGGGATATTTGGATTTTAAAATCTCAAGAAGGAACTGTTATCTGACAAAGGATTGAATGGCAGCTCTTGTAGTCCCTTGGTTATTCGACTTCTGAGAATATCTGGACTAGTAAACACGTAGATTTCGGCAGAACAAGGTAGGATTTGACTAATAACTGTTCCCATGGCCTCAGCAAAAGAGAGGGCAGGAAATGGCCAACATGCTTGGATGACTCGAGTATGAAATGGCTCTTGACTGTGTTCCTCTATGTGTATTAAAGAGCTGCACCTGGTCTTTCCCATTCCTTGCTGCTAGTGCAGGCCTGGGAGCATGTGGTGCTTACAGAAAAGCAGAGCAAATCCAGACAGGTGTGTTTGCTTTCTGTGAATACTTGTCCCTACAACTCTGCAACAGTTCTGTACAATCTGATTTTTGGGGAATCCTCGTGGAGGAAAAACACGGACTAAGTTCTTGTAGGGCTTCATTAGCAATTGATATTTACTGCAGGTGATGCTGGAAGATGGACGGAGCAAAGGATTTGGCTTTGTCTGCTTCTCCTCTCCAGAGGAAGCCACAAAAGCCGTGACGGAGATGAACGGGCGAATCGTGGGCTCGAAGCCACTGTACGTTGCACTTGCACAAAGGAAAGAAGAGCGAAAGGCTCATCTGACTAATCAGTACATGCAACGCATTGCTGGCATGAGAGCCCTGCCTGCCAACACCATCATTAACCAGTTTCAGCCTGCTGCTGGGGGATATTTCATGCCTGCTGTGCCCCAGGTAAGCAGAGCTCACTCTAAGGTGGTTTTCTGGATGCTCTAACCTGCCTTGCACCTTGGATGGTTCAACTGCAGTAAGGCCCTTGAGGCTGTTCTGTGCCTAGTGCTGAGCAAGCAGCTCCCAATGAGAGGTGCAGAGAGATGCAGCTAATTCTGTGGCTTCTGAGCAGCCTCCTCTTAGGTGAATCGAGTGAGCCCTGGTTGCTGCTGCCAAAACGTGTTGGAAATGGTTTGTTACTCACCTAGGCACTTGTCTCTGCTCTCCTCAGGCTCAGAGCAGACCCACTTACTATGCACCCAACCAAATGACGCAGATGAGACCTAACCCACGCTGGCAGCAAGGAGGAAGACCTCAAGGTGAGCTGGCCAGAGGCAGCGCTCTGCAACCCTTTGGGCTGGGTTTTCCAGCAGCCACAGCTGGAATGCTCCCTCTTCATGGACAGCCCTGACCTGCCCCTCGTAGCCGCCTGTCCTCGTTGCCAGCTGGCTCCGTTTTGAAGATTTCCCTTCTTCTCTCCCATTAGGCTTCCAGGGAATGCCAAATACCATGCGCCAGTCCGGACCGCGGCCGGCCCTGCGGCACCTGGCTCCGGCCGGGAACGCTCCTGCCTCCCGGGGCCTCCCTGCCGCTGCGCAGCGAGTTGGTAAGGACTCTGCTCTCCTCCCTTGCAGGGAAGGAGGCTGCTATTAAGAGCAGATGGCTGTTAAATGTGGGTAAGAAAAGGTTTCTTTAAGCGAGGGCCACGACAGCACCTGAATCTTTCCTATTCCTTGCTGTGCAGTGCAGGTTTTGGGGACAGTTGGTGCTACAGCAACGCAGTGGAAATCCAGACGGGTTTCTTTTCTTTTACCTGGAACTCATCTCTACAGCTCTGCAACATTTACCACTCAGAAAATGACTGATTTTGGGGGGATGCTTTCAGAGCAAAGCATCCAAATTCGCTTCATTCTGGGGAATAAGTAGGAAGTGTCTTAAAAGCAGATGTAGAATCAATGACTTGGCATTAGGAGAGGATTTTTTTTTTTAAGAGATTAATAGGTTGATGGAGAACAGTTTATTCTTAACCAGTATTACTTTGCAGTGTGTAGTTAATGCCAGACATCCTGATTTGCTTGCAACCCAAATTTGCTTGCAAAAAATCTTTGCAAAAACATCTTGCAAAAAATTTTTGCTTGCAAAAAAACCCAAAATTTGTTTGCAAGGTGCACATGGTTGTGGGGGTGAAATTGTGGCCTGCTCTTCCTTTTCAGGCGTTGCCTCTGCAGCACAGAATTTAGCTCCTCGTCCGCCAGTGGCTGCCCCCGCTCCCCGAGCTGTTCCTCCTTATAAATACGCCTCCAGTGTCCGCAGCCCCCACCCAGCCGTTCAGCCTTTGCAGGTAACAGTGCTCTGCTCTGCACAGGTAACTGCAGCCCAACAGGTTTTACACAAAGTACTTTCACAGAAACTCCAAGCTACATTTTTTATAACCCAAGCAGAGAAACTGTAATTTGAAAATCAGCACTTTTCCTCACATATCTCTGCTGGAGGTAACTTATTTGATTTCTGTGTCTTATTCTAAGCCCTTTTTATCCATAAATTTGCTGTAAGGATATTCTTGGTGGTCTAGTCTCACACTTTTGCTAGCCCTCCTTCTTTGTGCCTTCATTGATGGTGGGAATTTTGCTGCTTGCCTCTCCAGACACCACTGCGCTCTACAAAAAGCAGGCGTGGGTGGTTTTCTCCATCATGACACCTGTCTTGGTGGAAGGTCCAGTTTTTATAATCCAGGATATTTTTCAGACTTTGTGGCCCTGTGACATGTTCTAGTTTGAGAGCAGGATGTGGAGCGTGTTTGCCTGAATCCTCCTGTTTGCCCTCGTGTAGGCACCTCAGCCTGCAGTACACGTGCAGGGACAGGAACCACTGACGGCCTCCATGCTGGCTGCTGCCCCTCCCCAGGAGCAGAAACAGATGCTGGGTAAGTGGAACTCCTGTTTTTACAGACCACATCTGAGCTGGGATGATCCTCTCAGCTTTTGGAGAGCATGTGATTGGAATTGGCCTGTCTGAACTGGCTTTTTTGTTGTTCTAGGGGAACGTTTGTTCCCTCTGATTCAAGCTATGCACCCCAGCCTGGCAGGGAAGATCACAGGAATGCTGCTAGAGATTGACAACTCGGAGCTGCTGCACATGTTAGAGTCTCCTGAATCCCTTCGGTCAAAGGTAAATTGCCCCGTTCCTTCAGAGGGAACATATTGGGACACGTTGGTCATGCTAACAGCTCTCCCTTGCATTGCTCCTCCACCCAAGGTGGAGGAGGCCGTTGCAGTGTTGCAGGCTCATCAAGCCAAGAAAGAAGCTGCCCAGAAGGTGGGCGTAGTTGCTGCTACCTCTTAAACCAGGAATACTGGTGAGTGTCCGATTTCCCAGCTTCCATTGAATTTCCCAAATCAGGATAAATAAAGCATTATTTTTAATCTACACAATCTTATATCAGCACTGTTTTTAATCTACTCTTTGAAAGACTGCATTTTTGTCCAGTCAAGAATCATTACGGTAGAAGCTGTGGACTTTAAAGATCTCATTACATTTAGGCATCATAAAGGTGTTGCATGGATTCTTGAAATGTTCCTAGTAGCTGACATCAGGGAAGGATAGTAGGTTACGATGAGGCTTCTGAAGCTCCTAATCCAGAAAATAAAGGCAAAAGATGCACAAGATGATCCAGTGACTTCAGGACTAAACAGACTGCTAAAATAGGTTGCTAGCATCAATTCCATATGCTGAGAATCATCTATCTTCTATATATATTAAAGGACCCATGTCAGGAATGTCTGTGTCTGTCTAGTGCTGCTTTTCATTTGACTTTTAAAACTTTTAATTCTTTGAAATTTTGGTTTTTGAGTTGTTCCAGCAATTGGCTTCTCCACTAAACAATCTGAATATCTTATCGAATTAGCAGTGGATGCTGTCTAGAATTGGAAAACAACTTCTGTTCCTTGCAAGCTTTACTGCAGTCCTTAATGGTTTATAATGCTGGATAATTCACTAGGCTGCTGTGAAACTGCTGTGTGCAGGTGACTGGTCGTTGTCTTTTCTTACAGGATGCAAAGAAGCCAAATAACCCCCTTCATAGACATCAGCTCGAGATGTTTAACGATTCTTCGCTGTCCTGCAGATTTCAGCGCCATGCATCGTATCACATAGTTAAACTGCATTTTTTGTAAATCTTTAAAATACTATTTAAAACATCAACTCTACGAAGCTCTAGATTTCCAAAACCAGAATTAAGTTTGCAAGCATCTCTGGACAGGACCCTTGTCTTTTCTAAGCAGGACACCAAGGATTTCTGATTGAAAGGTTTTGTGATTTTGGTTTTAACTGTGAACAGTCCAGCTTGGGAAGTCTGGAAAGCATTTATCAATAAAGAAATCAAAACTTTCAGTACTCTTGCCCTTTTTTTCTCCCCCTCTATTTTAGAATAAGCAATAGACCATTAATTCTCCAGATGAAGGGGTGAGTAATTGGTGTTTTAAGTGGAAATGAAGTGAGTTTTAATGCTTGTTAACTTTGTGCCACGGCTGTTTTGGAGCAGTCCCAGGTTGAGGGTGTTGGGATTGGTTGTGACTAAAGCACAGAAGCAGTGAGGGATATTTTATTTTATTATTTTATTTTATTATTTTATTATTTTATTTTATTTTATTTCATTATTTTATCTTATTAAATTGAAATAATAAAATATCGTGGCTGGAGCAGAGTAAATCCCGTCCTATTCTCCCTATATCTTTATTTATATACGGGTATTCACAGCCTGGGTGTTTCTACTCCCCAAGGTGACTCTGTTTGGGGTGACCTCACTCAATGCTTTGTAAATCCTTGGGACCTTTATAAAGATCAACTCCCCCATAAACCAGCCCTGTCGCAGCGGTTCATTCCCTACGATGCGGGTTAATAAAGCGTTTAATTACTATTTAATATTAAATATTAAAGAGGCCTGTGGGGCCTGCGGCGGGGCGGGGCCGCGCGGGGGCTGCCGGGAGGCAACATGGCCGCCACCAAGCGGGTGCTCTACGTGGGTGAGCGCCGGGAACCGGGGCGGGGGGGTCGGATCCCGGGACCGGGAAGCGGGGGGCGGGATCGGGCCCCGCTCCCCGGGAACGAGGGGAGGGGTTCGGGGTCGAGCCGGGCTCCCCGGGACCGTGGCGGGGCGCGCCCGGTAACGGGGCTCCCGGTACCGCGGCGCCCGCAGGCGGCCTGGCCGAGGAGGTGGACGAGAAGGTGCTGCACGCGGCCTTCATCCCGTTCGGGGACATCACCGACATCCAGATCCCGCTGGACTACGAGACCGGTGCGTGGCCGCGCGCGCCGCGGGGAACGGGGCGCCCCGCGGGGCCGCTGGGCTGGAACGGGGCTCGCGGCCTCGTGCGGGGCTCCTGGTGTCGGCCCAGGGCGCCCCAGGGCTCCCGGACTGGTCTGGGGGCCTCCCTGTGTGCCCCAGGCCTCAGTGATTCCTTCTTGCACCGGCCGCCTGCATCCCAGGCTGCTCTCCTCGTCCCAGGGCTCATCCCTTCATCCCGGCGCCTGTCCTCATCCCGGGACTCGTCCCTTCCTCCCGGCCCCTCTCTCCTCATCCAAGGGCTCGGCCCTTCCTCTCAGCGTCTCCTTGTCCTGGGGCTCATCCCTTCCTCCTGGCACCTCTCTCCTCATCCAAGGGCTCATCCCTTCCTCCTGGCGCCTCTCTCCTCGTCCCGGGGCTCATCCCTTCCTCCCGGGGCTCCTGTCCAGCACCGGTTGCTCTCGCCGCCTCCCCCTGCTCCCCTGCTCTCAGCTTGGGCTCCCCCATCCCCGCCGGGCTCCCTCCGTCCCCGCCGCCCGTGACAGCCCCTTCTCTCCGCAGAGAAGCACCGAGGATTCGCCTTCATCGAGTTCGAGCTTGCAGAGGTGAGAAAGGGGCAGAGCTGCTGGGAATTTCTTCTTCCCCCTCTGGCATTTTGGACCAGCTCCCGCTCTGGTTGAAGGCAGCAGAAGCCTTGTTAATTGAAGCAGGTGCAGGTTACCTGTTGCAGACGCCAAGTTGACTTTCTTGGCACGTTCCTGCCCAGTTTCCCTGATTTCTTTTGGGTGAAGTGAAGCCGCTGCTTCCCCTAGAGCTCAGTTTTCTTCAGCAGTTGTGGACGGGTTTCTCAGATGGGCTGGAGCATGGGGAGTCCTGGCATATCCTGGGCTTCATTAGAAGAGATCTCTCTCCTCCTCTCCTAGATATGGGTGTAGGAGATGAGGTAACTCAGAAAGAAGCGAAGCAATGGCAGTAACGTTGTTCTTTCCCTCTTTGCACAGGATGCTGCTGCAGCTATCGACAACATGGTACAGTCGCTGCTGCCGCCCGCGCGCGGTCTGGACAAGTGCAGAGGACGGAGCTTCGCTGTCCTCCTGCCCGCAGCCAGGGACATGGTGTCAGAAAGGCCCCCTCGGTCCTTGTCTCCCACCTCCGTGTGCCCGGGAGTGCTGGAGGGCACGGGAAGGGCAGCGCAGGAGCAGCTGGGGACGAACTCGAGACCTGGTTTAATGTGTTTAAGGACATGAAGGGGGAATGTAGGGAGGAAGGGGCCAAGCTCTTCTCAGTGGTGGCCAGTGACAAGACAAGGGGCAATGGGTGTGAGCTGCACCACAGGCAGCTCCATCTCCATGTGAGGAGGAACTTCTTGGCTGTGAGGGCGCCCGAGGTGTGGGTGTCCCTGCTGGAGCAGTGGCTTGGACTGGATGATCCCTAGAGGTCCCTTCCAACCTCAGCCATTCTGGGATTCTGTGGAGATGACAGCAGCCAAGATTCGTGGCACCTAAAGGCGCCCGCAGGATGGGGTGGGCACAAGGAGCGGGACTCGAGCGCTGCCACAGCCCATGTCCCTGCTTTGATGGTGGATTTGCTGCTGCCTGGCATCTGCCTTGGGACCTCGCTCCAAAATCGGGACAAGGGAGAGGAAGGAATCTCTGTTTCTTTGACCTCTGCAGGGCTTTAGGGGAAGCAAAACATTTTTTTACCTGTTGATGGGCATTTTTTTGCTTTTTCTTTTCCTCTGCAGAATGAATCTGAGCTCTTTGGCAGGACAATCCGTGTGAACTTGGCCAAACCCATGCGGATTAAAGAAGGATCATCAAGGCCTGGTCAGTTGGTGCTTAGGAGACGAGAGCAGCCCGGTGACCAGGCCAGGGCCTTGCTTCCCTGTCCTGACCCTTCTTTTGGCCTTTGCAGTCTGGTCGGATGACGAGTGGCTGAAGAGGTTTTCAGGGAAGACTCTGGAGGAAAACACAGAGGAAGGAGGAGCAGCGGCCCCCAAACCAGAAACGCAGGAGGTAGGGGAAGGAAATGAGCCAAATTAGGGGCTCTGCTCTAGAGGAGGGAACGGTAGCTGGAGACGCTCCCCCGTTCTCATTGAATGTCCTCGTGGGGTGGAGAAGTGGTTACTTCAGATACTTCTGTATGGTGTGAGCTCTCAGAAGCTTGAAGCCAAGAGTGAGTGGCAGCATTCCTAAAACTCAGTGAGCCACAAGGGTTTTGCAGCTCTGTGCCCTGTCCGTGTCAGGCCGTTGCTGCTCCCTTTCTTGGGGGAGTTTTGAAGCCATCGTCCCCCCTCTTTGGGCCCTGCTGAAGGCTGAGAGCTCCGGGCCAGCCATCCCTGGAGATCCTGGAGATCACAGGAAAACCTGTTTTTCCCTTTTCCTGCGCAGGGTGAGCCTCCTCCTAAGAAAGCCCGAGCCAACCCTCGGGTTTACATGGACATCAAGATTGGCAACAAACCTGCCGGGCGGCTCCAGATCCTGCTGCGCTCGGACGTGGTGCCCATGACCGTGGGTGAGGAGAGCGTCGCCTTCCCCGGGACGTCGCTTCCCGCGGCCACGCCGCTCTCACCTCTCCCCCTCTCCCCACAGAGAATTTCCGCTGCCTTTGCACCCACGAGAAGGGCTTTGGCTTCAAAGGGAGCAGTTTCCACCGCATCATTCCCCAGTTCATGTGTCAGGCTGGGGACTTCACCAACCACAACGGCACCGGAGGCAAATCCATCTATGGGAAGAAGTTCGACGATGAGAACTTCATTCTGAAACACACGGGGCCAGGTAGGGCTAGTTGCAAGTCAGGAGCATCGGATGAGCTCCTCTTGCTACAAACAATAAAAAAGGGTAGTAATTTCTAATGCCCTTTCCATCTCAGGGTTGGGAATGCTGCTCTCTGCCGAATCAGTTCCCACCAGCTTGAATTTGCAGAGATCCTCGTGAACCTGGCAGCATTTTGCAGGGCCTGAGGATGCATTTTGGGGAGGGGATCGCTCACAGCTTTGGTGCTAGAGCATTTCCCCGCTGCTGGGAATGACACCAGCCTTTCTGCTCGCAGGACTGCTGTCCATGGCCAACTCTGGCCCCAACACTAACGGCTCCCAGTTCTTCATCACGTGCGACAAGACGGATTGGCTCGATGGGAAGCACGTGGTGTTCGGCGAGGTGACGGACGGCATGGACGTGGTGCGGGAGATCGAGGTGGGAGCCGGTGGCGGAGCGCTGCCCGCCTCCCCTCTGCCCCGGCCTGGGAGCCTGCAGCTCCTGACTCCCTCTCCCTCTTTCCTTCCAGGCTCAGGGCACCAAGGAGGGGAAGCCGAAGCAGAAGGTGATCATCTCGGACTGCGGGGAGTGCCCGTGACCCTGACACCCGGAGTCCTGGAGGGACTGGGGAACCAGCTGGATTGGGAGGCCCCTGACTGCTCATTGAGCCCGGATGCGGTCACGGCTCTGGGGGCCGCTCGGCTCCGGGCTGCCCGTGGCCACGGGACGGGCACCCGTGTCGTGGGCAGAGTGGAAAACGTCTCGGAAAAGGCTGTGCTCGAACCCGCGACGGCTCCGCGCTGGGCAGGACCAGTGCTCTGGTGGGTGTTGCAAAGATTTTCTACTTGCTGCAAATAAAACTAGTTTTAAAAATACCAGGGCTCTGCGTTTGACTTCCTGCAGTGTGAGGTCGTTCCCAGCATTGCTTCAGACTGCTGAGTTGCGTTTGCATCTGCCCTTCTCAAATCCCAGAGAGCTGGGTCTCATTCCAGACCTCATTCCCAATCCCAGGGAGCGGAGGTGGTTCCCATTCCATGATCTTCCTCTACCTGGAATCACCACCAGGCTCCCATGTGGGAGCCTTGGGGCTCCGGCTCTGTAATATTTACTCCCATCAGCAGAGGGAGGCAGGAGGCCATGGCGGAGGATTGTGATTTAGCAGGGAGAAGGGCTGGAAAAGCAGCGCTGGGAATGAAGAAGCTCTTTGGGAGAGGGAAGGAAAAACCCTGGAGCGCAGAGGCTGGGGAAGGGCCAGCGGGAGCAGGGGGGGTTTGGAAGCACCGCACGCGCTGCTCGTTTTCAGCAGCTCAACTAATTACAACCCAGGGGGGTTCCTTTTCCATAGGAAACAGCCCCTGCTTCTTACTCACCTGCTACTTTCCCCGGCTGTTTTGGGATTTGGAGGGCAAAGAGAACGTCCTTGCCTAACGGAGCTCACCAGAGCTCATGTTTCCGTGGACTCTGCTTTTGCTGGGGCGGATATATCTACATTTGGGGCACTTGTCTACACCAGCTTCCTTATTTGCTGTTCCCAAATCCCAGCAGATAAATAACAGCCCGTGCAAACAGGGCCTGGCGCGTCCCCTCGCCGTGGGCTTACAGACAACCGGGGACAATTTTAGCCGATCCTGAGGATTTCTCATTGCAAAATCATTTCCGCAGA
Organism: Nothura maculosa; assembly: GCA_032353885.1. Taxonomy (NCBI): domain Eukaryota; kingdom Metazoa; phylum Chordata; class Aves; order Tinamiformes; family Tinamidae; genus Nothura; species Nothura maculosa. Next base: position 2,595,489 of record JAUBOD010000561.1, read on the forward strand.
GCAGCACACAGCCGTGCCATGACATTTATTAAAAAGCAAAGGGAAACAGCAAGAGAAATTCTGTGTTTACTTTCCAAACAGGCATTTATTTTAAAACAGTGTCATAGCTCAATACGGCTTTTCTTTTCCCTTTTTTTTTTTTTTGGCTTTTTTTCCCCCAAATTGCCTGAGTTTTTTTTTTTTAAAACTTGAAGTAAACAGGAGCGGGTCACCCAGCCAGCTACTGCGCCGCCCGGCAGCGTTTCCACTGCGGGATGGAGCCGGAGGAACCGGAATGCGGCTCCCGGTCACGGAGAAGCCTCCCCTGCCCTGGGATCTCGCAGCCTCCACGAGCAAAATGCACCAGCCCCGACCCCACCACAACTCATACTCACCCTCCTATATATATATATATAATATATATTTATATCTCTATATAAAATATATGTCAAGTGCAGTAAGAGAATAAAAATCTCGTATTATTTACATCCACTTTGGGGACTGCCAGGCTGGAGCAGTGTTGCTTATGTATTTCTTTTAAATCTCCTGGCTTTGCTGCACGCGCGGGGCTCAGTGGCAGCCGCAGGATTTCACCACCATGTTGCGGTGCTTCTTGAGGATGACGTTGTTGTTGCTGTCGTAGTAGAGGACGGAGGTGGCGCTCAGCTTGGTGGGGGCACAACAGGCTTTGGGCACCGCGTCCGGCTTCATCAGGTGCACCTGGACACACGGCACAGCCTGATCCACCCCCTGCCCGGCACCCGCTGCCGGAGGGGCGGATTCGGGAACCCGGCGCATCCCGAGAGGGCGGGAAGAGCTTCCCGCCGGGAATGCTGCCTCACCAGGGACTGCAGGATGGCGTGGTTGGTGGCGTTCATGCAGGAGGCCAGCGGGAAGGCGCATTCACCTGCACAGTAGAAGGCCGAGTAGCCCTGTGGGGCGATCACCCAGTCCTGCAAGAGGCAGCACTGCTTGCATATATTGCATATACTGCATGTATTGCAT
>JAUBOD010000561.1:2602212-2631650 GCA_032353885.1 Nothura maculosa
TCCAAACCCGCCTGGATGCCGCCCTGTGCCCCCTGCTCTGGGTGTCCCTGCTGGAGCGGGAAGGTTGGACTGGATGAGCTCTGGAGGTCCCTTCCAACCTGGAACACTCTGGGATTCTGCGATCTTCACAGATACCTGCTGGCCCGGCACCCATCCCACCAGGCACCTCCTGCACTCGTCATCCATCCAACCAGGCACTCGCTTCCAAGGGACCCACTCCAGGACTGCGCATCCACCTCTCCTGACACCCATCCCACTAGTCCCCCCTTCACCACCAGGCCCCCACGGCACCAATCTCAGGGGACCCAGCTCCTATCCCAGTGACCTCTCCATTCATCTTGCACCCATCCCACGGCCTCCCATCCTACCCGGCACCCCCTTCCCCAGGATGCTCTCAATAACCAACCCCCTTGGTGCAGCCACCCCAGCGGGCACCATCCCATGGGGGGCACCCGCCTCCCCAGGTGCCCTCCCTGCTGGGCACCCACCACCCTCGCAACCCTCCTGGGGCCGGATCCATCCATCCCTACGCAGGCTCCGACTCTCCTTCCCGCACTTAAGAAGCGAACGCCTGGGAATAAAATCAGAGGCAAGATGGTTTATTACTGCAAGCAATTTTAATACAAAAATGTGTCTGTTTTTTTCTCTTTTTTTTTTTAAAACGTTATTTTAAACAATTCATTGGTAGAGCTTCAGTTTTGCCTCAATTTAAACCAATTGAGAGAATCACACAGCAACATGGTCGGAGCCGAAGAGGAACGACGAACATCGGCGCTGGGCGGCGCCTGCTTTCCTGCCCCTCTCCCGGTCACTTGGTCGGTGGGATTTTATTACAAAGGAAAAACTCAGTGTACAAAAGCGGGACAGGACTTGCAGCAAGGGTGCTGGTGAGACTCGTTTCAAGGACAAGCGACTGTGCGTGTAAGTCCAGATTTCCCCTAGGAGCAGAGGTCACCTCAATCTCAGCCTGGTTGGACATGGAATGACCAGTTAAATTAATAAATAGGAAAAAAAATCCAAAGAAAAAGAGATGCAGCTCAAGCGCCAGGCGGGAATTCCTGACTTGGGGGGGTCTCCGTCCACACGGAGCCTCCCGAGCGGATGCAGTTGGGTGATCCTGACCTGCTGGCGGCCGAGGGGGGTCCCGGCCGGGCAGCGTCGGTGTGACCCCCCCCCAAACCATCCTCGTTCTACCTGCTCTTTAAAAACGCCGCTGCCGGCACCGCGGTGCTCGCCCGCGTGTAGTGTGTGCAAAGGCTGTTAGTTCAAGTGCCCCTTTCCTCAGGTAAAATCACACATTTTTTTTAAGAAAAAAAAAAGAAAAAGAAACGTAAGCCCCAAGTCCCCTCACCTCATGTGTCTCTGTTTGAGGTATCTGTGATTTACAAAAAAAGAGAGTTCCTTGAACACTGCAGGATTCAGGTCTTTGCTTTTAAATATAATTTACCTTGCTGAGACAGCAAGTTAAGTTTATAAAGATGCATTTAGGAAACAATCCTAAAAGATAAAGCAGGTTCACACCCTGCACCGCGCAGAAATCCTATTTATAGTTTAGTTTTTCTTTACACTTTCACATCTTGACCTTTTTTTTTTTGCTTCCTTTTTTTTTTCTTTTTTCTTTTTTTCTCTCTCTCTCTTCTTTCCCACGTTGCATTTTTTTTTTTCCAGGCCCCTCTTCAAACAGGGGCCGGCAAGAGGCAATTTTTATCTACATAAATATTCACATGAAAATAGTAACTTACAAAAAAAGGAGAAAAAAAAAAAGAAAAAGAACAAATAAGGCAGCTTCATAACACAATTATTCTTTTACACTTTTAACAATATAATTTCTCCTGTTTAGAATAAATATACATCCGACGTACGTAGCAGAGTTAAAAATGGAACACAGGTTGGATTTATTTGTGTGGGTGCCGGGCTCGTTCTCGGAGGAGGGCGTGGGGACAATATTATCTCTTGGGGCCCGGTGTTTTCGGGGTGGCAGTGGCGCTTTTCTTGGACATGGTGGGGATCTTGGAGGGCTTGGGCAGCGCGCGGCGCTGGCCGCCCTGGCTGCCGGCCACGCTGCTCTCCGAGGTGTCCGAACAGGCCGACTGCGTCTCCAGCAGGTCGAAGTCGGAGGCGTCGCTGCCGCGGCGGCTGCTCGCCCGGCTTCCCGCCCGGCTTCCCGCCCGGCTCCCGGCGCGGCTCGCCGCTTTCTTGGAATCTGCGGGCACCAAGCGTGCGGCAGCGTGAGGAGCTTCCCAAGCCTGGGGGGCTTCCAGCAGCGCCGAATTTGGGATATCCCCCTCCAACCGCACCGGTGTTTAGCATTCCTCCTTGGCTACACCCACCCAAGGGTTGCAATGATCCCTGTTTTGACCGTTCCCTCCTGGAATCACTGACCTGGACGGCTGCTCTTGGCCCCGGCGGCGACGGGCGAGGAGCTGGCGCTGAGGTCGCCGGTGAGCGACGTGCGGCTGGAGTGGAACGTGGGTCTCTTGAGCTTGCTGCTCGCCGGCGGCGTCACCTGCGGACACGGAGCGGCGCTGAGGACGGAGCGGGCCGGGCACCCCGGGCCTCCCCGCGCGGGACACGGGCGGCTCCGCGGCCCCGGGGGACAGGGCAGTGCCCGGGGAGCAGCCGGAGCCTCCACATCCCCCTGGCTGCCGCGCGCCTTTTTCCGGTGGGTTTTGGGGAAAAACAAGCGAGGTCACGTCCATGGGGACGGCCACGGCACTCCCGGGCTCTGCGCCATCCGTGGAGAAAGCCAAATCTTCCCAAAAGGCACATTTGGAAGCGGGTGCTGTGTGATCGCAGGGAATGGGGCCTTTCCTGGGAGAGGTTTCCTCCACTCCCGGCTCTGGAGGCTCTGGAGAACTCGAGCAGCTCCCAAATCTCCTGAAACTCAAGTGACGGGGCAGCACCGGGGAGCTACTTCCCTTATCAGAGATTTCCATTCTGGTCCTCGATCCTATTTTATAAGCAAGTTAGAGCACCAAGCAGCTAATTTAGGGCAATGCCGAGAGCGATCGCGATCCCTGGATGATTAAAACCCAATCTTCGTTTCTTGAAAGCATTTTCAAGCAAAACTGTGCGATTTTGAGAGCGCAAACCAGCGTGGAGGCGAAGCCCCAGGTCCACCCGGTGTCCCTGTCACCGGTGGCTCCACAATGGGCAAAGCACCATGTGCTGGAGCCGGTTTTCAAGCCCTAACTCGGCTTTGGACACCAATCACAGCCCTTTGGGGCTCCTTATAATCACTTAAAGCTTGGAAATTCCCATTTTTTTAAGCCTGACACAACAAATCTCTCTCCTTCTGCTTGCCAATCGCAGCAATAAATGGCAAGCAGACAACTCTGCCCTGCTCTTTCCCCAAAGGTTGAGATTTTGCTCAAGCCGAGTTAGGAGCCCCTGAAAAAGGCCACCAGGATCAGCAGAAGCAGCTGCCAAGCTGGGCATTAGAAGGGAAGTGGGACGGGAATTCTCTTTGGCAGCTGCGCTCCGGCTTTCCGACAGTTTTCCTGGAGGCAACGGTCCATACTCTACCTCGGCGCTCGGGAGCTGGAGGTCGGGGTAATCGTATCCCCTCAGAGGGGTGCCCGCTTTACTGTTTATCAACCAGGGTTTGTCATAACATCGGGAGAAGTGATGTGGAGTCTGTGAAATGGAAAATTCAAAGGGGAGGGGGAAGGGGAAAAAGGGGGGAAGAGGCGGGAATGAGTGAAAAAAAAAATGGAACGGGAAAAGATCTGGAAGGAGGCAAAAATAAACAGCACACAAACGAAAATGGAAGAACCAAAATATATAAACTCCAAAAGGAAAAAACTAAAGCAGAAAAACTAAGGCATGCATGGGCGAATGATGTGGTAGGAAAGGAGAGAGGAGCGGGATCACTTCCTTCTCAGTGCTGCTCCCACGGCTCCGGGCAGGGATATGATGCACACGGAGTTCGGGGACCCTCTGGAGCCCCTCGCCATGAGGAAGGGGACGGCGACGCATCCCGGACACGGCGATCCCCATCCCGCCCCATCCCGCCCGGCACGAGCAAAGCGCCGCGTGCCAGAGCCCAGCGTTCCCTCTCCTCCTCCAGCAGCTCCTTGGGATGGGGTTGGAGGAGTCTAAAGGGAAGCGACACGCAAGCGGAGAGCGGCGGGAAGCAGGGCGCCTACCTTGGCGCCGCTGGCCAGTGGGGCGGGAGAGGAGGGCATGGATGCACAGCTGTGGTTGCTCTGGCTGGCGCTGGAGCTGGAGCGCGTTGGCGAGGCTGCCCGCGAGGACGGTTTGGATCTCCGGCCTCGCGAGCGGAACGGCGTCATTCCCTGGGAAGCCCCTTCCGGCAGGATGAACTTCTCCCGAAGCTCCAGGTTGGTTCGGCCTCGTGCTGCAGAGGAGGAAAAGGGTCCGCTGAGACCTGCGGCACTTCCTGGCCTTTCGTGGCCATCACGGAGCCTCCGGAGGCCAGGGATGCCGGACTGCGCATCCTGGCTCGGAAAGGCCACCCGAGGGTGAGCGGGTCCCCTCGGGGGCCCTCCTGCCACCGCGGCGGCTCCGTCCCGGCTCATGCTCCGTCGCGGATCAGCTCTTGGAGGAACTGCCCCTTAGAGGCTGCCCAAACCCCATGAGTTTATCCCGGGTGCTCTGTTATTCCCTTTGGGAAGGGACCTGCTGCACTCAGCACGGCATGTGACAACAGTGGCTGGTGACATGTTTAAAAAGAGGCTTAAAACTGCAAAAGAACAGGTTTGAAAGGTGGTGGGTTTGGTCTGATCCGAAGGAAAGCCCAGCCGCGCTAAAGGCCAAGCGCAAAGTGTCCCTGCTGATGTCCCAAGAGCTGGCGTGTCCCTTGGACAAGCGAGGACCGAGCAGAGAGAAGGTTGGCCTGGCCAACATCAGACACCGCAGGTTTTCCAGGCGCAGGGTGTAACAGAGCATGGGCAGAAAACCTGCTGGTCACGGGAGCGACTTTAGAGGCCAGCAGAGCATTTGCAAGGCGCAAACTGAGCGCTGAGCGAGGCCGGCGCTGGAAGGGGCCTTGGCAGCAGTGCCCGGAGCACCCGCTGCGTTGGAGCAGCAGGGGAGTCGGGAGCAGCTGCTCCAGGAGCCCGGGATCACGGCACACACGTGCTGGGACACGGGCGCATCTCAGCAACAGCCATTAGCAAGGACGTTAGGCACGAAAACACATCCAGAGTTAATAGCACATCCAAAGCGGTTAATATCTCCATGACTCCCATGGGATAGGGACAGGACAATAGGTCTAACTGCCTTAAACCAGGCAGCGACTGCAGCAAGAGCTGCTGAATCCTCCTCTCTGCCTAGAGCACGGGGCAGAGGCAGCAGCTGGACCTGCATCCAGCTGCACACTTGGTTTTAGCCCTTCCTTAAACCAAACCTAGAGATACTGCAGCTCTTGGGCTTGGGGACCCTGATCCTTCATGTCCTAGTGCCAGCTGAAGGTTGTCTAAAGTTCCTGGGGACAAACACAGCATCAATGGGGACTCTGATGCTGCTCATGGCAGTGAGCAGGACATCCTGGATGCTGATCCCAGCACATCCTGGGGCTGCAAGCTCAGGAGCACGAGGCCAGAGAGCGGTGCTGGAGGGCAGGGAAGCTGCTCCAGGTTCCCTGCCCATCCCATGAGTTGCGGTGGTAGCATTAGAAAAGGAAGAGCGAGAGATGAGTTGGAGAGGGAGGAGAACTGCCTGGAGAACCCACCACGAGGGGCTCCAGAGTGAACACTCCAAGAGGATGTGAACCCCTCATTGCCTTCAGTACTGGGGCTGGTGGCCCAGCCCTTGCCACTGACTATGTCCCATCACTCTGGCTCCCAGGAGAATACACTTAAACTCCCGCTGGGAAGGACGGTGGCTACCTGGGAGGCAGCTGGGCATGTCACAGCCCCGGGCTACACAAATCCTCACTGCCTTCCCTGAATCCCTTAATCCCAATTCGTTTGCTAAGACAGAGTGTGAAGGCCAGGCAGCTTCTCCAAGAGGCTCTGGCTCTCTGGAGGATGGAGCCAGTCCCAGGAGGAGTCTTGGCCTTCGCTGGCCACGCATGGAGAGCCTGAATTAGGTGCTTCAACAAACACAGGTTTCACTTCATCGCAGCTCTCTCCATGGGCACCATGGACTGAGCACATCCCCCCGGGGGCTGCAATCCCAGGCGCATTCCAGCTGTTTGGTTAGAGGTTACGGAAAGCCATGCGGAGAAGAGGGAAGGTGCCCGCGGTGCCGCGGCCTCGGGCGAGCTCCTTGGGCGAGCTTTGGAAAGCACCAAGAAGCCCAAAGGGATCGGCCGGGCGCGGCAAAGCTGGGAACACCAGGACGGGGAGGAAGCAGAAAACCGCCGACCTATGGGAGCCTGGCTGGCAATCGAGGAGCTGGAATCAGAGCGCTTTATTTTACCTCCGGGGTGGTGAACTACAATAGAGAAAATACAGAAGAGACAAGGACACGAGAAGAGCAGAACAATGAATGGAGCCGAGGGGCCAGGGGGAGCCAGGAGGGCCAAGCCCTGCAGAGAAGTCACACCCAGAGCCCTGAGAACACAAGATCTGGGGCCCTTCTCCTTTCCAATGTGCTGCTGCATCCTCCTTGGCCTGGCTTCGCCTACAACTTTGCTGGGGTCCAAAATTCCCCCAAGGGAGCCAACCCAGCCCCGAAAAGCCCCGTGAACATCCAGATCGAAATGCAACCTCCTTAAAAACCCAACCTGGCACGTGGCTACCCAGGAAAAGGACCAGGACTCACCATAAGAGACAGAATGGGGAGAAAAAGGGCAGAAAAAGGCAGGTATTTTAAGGCACTAGAGGAAGACACAGGATTATCAGTAGAAATTCCTGCAAACAGCTTTTTATGTTGCTCAGCATTGCAAAAATAGTTTCTTATGCTGCAGCTCAAAAGACAGAAGACTATTGGAGAAAATTTGTTTCAGAAAAATTGTATTAGAAACGCCCTAGCTGCATATCAAAAAAACCATTTAAAGTTGCTGCTGCTGCTCCCTCCCTGCTTAGGACGAGCCGGAATTCTCGGCACGCTGGGGCCAGAGCCGATGGGGCTGCTCAAGGATCCTGGGGCCACAGCATCTTCTCCCCAGGGGCTCAGAGCAGGATTTTCCAGCCTCCTGGTTTGGAGGCCACTTTTCAGGTCCTCTTAATGAAGTTTTATTCTGTTACCTAAGGAATCGTATGCATCTGCTGACTGCTCCACTTGCTGGGGACTTCAGGACAAGTCCAATTCTTCCCTCTCCCCACAAGAAACCTAAATGTGGTGAGAGTTGGTGCAAAAGCGCAAGGTTTGGCAGCACTAAGCTTCATGATTTGGATAACCCAGACCTACTGTGCTGGAGCATGTGGCATCACTTGGCAACTTCTCAGGCTCGTAATAATGGAAAAGGAGATGAGTGGTTAAAACAACAGGGTTTGTCTTACCTCTGCAAGGATCGTTTTTCACTAAAAATTCATCCAGGGCCATCCATCCTCCGCCAACTCGAACCATGACAGTGCTGCGCAGAATACGGACCAGCCGCAACTGCTGGGAATCCCCAAACTGCAGAACCAAGAGAGCAGCAGGTCAGGAAACAGGGAGGCGCCTGGACACGCAGCTCTTCACCCGAGCAGGCTGCACCAGAGCAAAGCGCCCGTCACAACCGGGACTCAAACATTCCCAAATCTCTGTGCAATCTTAAATGTTCTTTTTCTTTTTTGTTCTCTAAACTATTAAATATTTTTGGTTTTTCTATAACTGTTCTTCTGGAATCGATAGGCACTGTAGCAATTTACAGGATTTTTATGCTGCGTGATTTTAGGATGAGGCAGCAACCAAAATCTTTAGTTTTCAAGACCAGAAGATTTTTCTTCAGAGCAGCAAATGAGAACTTGGATTGCATCTTTGGATGAGTTTTCACAGCCAGAATTGTGGCTTTTCCCCTCTTCTGAGAAGGAATTAGAGGCAGTGGATACTCTGACACTCCTGGTGCGAGTCCCCTCTGAGAAGAGAGGGCTGATCCGGATCCCCGGAGGCTGGTGAAGCAGCAAGGCAAGCGGTGCTGCGTCACCATCCCAAGGGAAAGCGCTCGCTGAGGCTGAAGGCTCCTGAGCCTCAGCCTCGACCCCCCGAGCCAGCAAGCTCCCGCGGCAGAAACCGCATCCCATGAGGATGTTTCCGTGTGCGCAGGATGATGGGAATCCACGGAGGACCCCAGCGGTGGTGCTGATTAGTGATTGCAATGTTCATTAGTGATTTTAAATGGCTGCAATTTCCAACGAGCGCCCCCGGAATCAGAAGCATGCGGCTGGTTTCTCAAAGCCCCCCCTTGGTGTTCTGAGCCTCCCAGGCACCGAGCCCAGGGTCGGGGCTCCCTCCTTGGGCAGGACCTGGGCAGAACGGCCAGAGTGGCTCGGACCCAGGTGTGGCCAAGGACAAGACAAGAGCAAACCTCTGGAAAGTGAGACCATCTCCAGAATGACAAAAAGCTGTAAGACCTTCCCAGCGTGGGTAAGAATGCAAAAACAGGAGAGGAAAGCCAGAGTCCAAGGCAGGTGGGGATGGGGTGGGAGGCAGCGCGGGGGCTTGGCATGCCCATCCTTCCCGTGGGGACACGGGCTGGCAGTGGCTCCCGAGCAGGCGGCTACAGGGACCTGGAGCAAACAGCCCCGGGGAGCATGCGGGTCCTGTGAGCCTTGCTCCAGTGCGGAGCTGCTCCGGGGTGTAAGAGAGGTGGGGGTTTAGTGATTGTTACCTGCAGCATTAGAAAGTGCACATTCGGCATTCTCATTCCACGGGGATTGCAACCCAAACCCAGCCGGAACCTGGTACACACTCGTGGTGCAGGAAATTCCACCCCTGTCAGTAGCTGTTGGTTCGCCCAAGGGGAAAACAGCCCCCAAAGGGAGAAAATATCTCCCTGTTTTTCTCAAATCCCAATTTCCCTTTGCATTTGGCCTTCTTTGGGCCCACTTGCACACGCTCGGTGTACCAGGCTCTGCTGAGCAAGCGCAAGCGGCTCCCGTCCCACCACAGGACAGACGGACGTTACGGACACGCAGCAAGCGAGGCAGGGGCTACGGGCAAGGGACAGGCAGCATCACAAGGCAAACTGTACCTGGTTGCCGAGGAAGAACTACGGAGAGAGACAGGTTTGGAGGGAAGAGGGTTGGGGAAGGAAAGGAACATCAAGAGGAAGAAGAAAAACAAGACAAAAAAATAACATTTTAGGGGATTAACAGTGCAATAATCACGAAAACCGTTAACTGTGGGTTGTTAGAAATCAAGGCAGGGGGTCTGCTACTTGGGGCGAGGGTAGAGGCTGGAATTGGACACAGCAAAATCCGCCTGAGAGGGGATGGGGCGGCAGGACGGGGTTTGCACCCCCGAGCTGACAGGAGCGGGGCGGGCGCCCTGCGGGGCACTCGGCACGTTGCCTCCATGGCTCGTTTGCAACATAAACAGGGAGCCTGTGACAAAGAGATCCTGTACGGGAATTCTGCCGCTCCTTTCGCTGCGAGCCTAAGGAAAACAGAGGCGTAAGCTCCGCTCGCGCACGCGACGAGCGGCGGGCTGGCGTGAAAGCGCCGTTTCATGCCAGAACAGGGAGGCTTTTATGCTCGCTTGGCGCTCCCCGAGCTGGGAAGGGCCTGGGGCTGGACCCAGCGCTGGAGCCGCCCGAAAGCCTCGGGGGGCTGAGCAGCAGCAGCCCCGCATGGAGCAGCCGCCCCTGGCACCCTCACCCGGGCCCGGCAGGCGCCCTTACCCGGTATTTGTTCTCGCCGATCTGCTCCACTTGAAATCTCTTGGCACATTTGCACTGGGCCACTTGCCTGGTGACCTGGGGGCACAAGCAGAAGGGGTAAGAGAGGGGCTTCCTCACCTCCTGCCCACCGAGGTGGCCATCCAAGTTGCTTGTCTACTGGTACTTGGACAAGTTAAGGTCAACATCAACTTAAGCCTTTATTTTCCCCTCCTTTTGCTCTCCTCAGCTGCCACACCATCCTGAACCACCCCAAAGCAGACGGCCCATCCCTCTAGGTGCTTTACCTCGTCTTCAATCTTGTCTGCATCGGTCGTGGGGCGGTAGGCGTCCTTGTTCGGGTGCAGAGCGGCCACAAACTCGTAGTAGTCGATGTAGCCGTCACCGTCACGGTCAAAGATGTCGGCCACCGCGGTCATCTCCAGCTTGGTGGTGGGGAACTCTGCAAAGGGAGCGAGATGAGGACCTGGAGCCTGACACGCAGCGGTGGCCGCCAGTTTGGGGTGGCCAAGGACTCACTGGAAGCCAGGATGCCATCGATGAATTCCTGCCGGGTGATTTTGCCATCCTGGTCTTTGTCAATGCGCCGGAAGAAATCCATGACGCGGGATTTCTTGTGGTTCATCCAGCGCATGTACTTCTTGCGCCAGATGTCAAAGTCAAAGTTGGCGAACTCCTTCAGCTGGAAGGAAACCCAGGGGTGTCAGCGCAGGGACAAACAGCCCTCAACCCCACCCCGAGCTCCTGGCGCTGCCTTCAACCCCGCGCAAGCGACGCTTCCAGGAGCGTCCATCTAGAGACCACTGCGAGCGCCAGGGCCGCTCAGACGGACGTGGCGGGACAGGAGGACACACAGCGGAGCCGACAGCCACCAAGGGATGGGCGACACGAGCCACCAACACAGGAGGGAGCACCCGCAGCTTTGCACACGTACAGCTACTTGCGCACAGACGCGCGCGCTCCAGCTCTTTCTTTAGACATTTTTGGGGCCCTTTTTCAGGGAAAAGCCAGCGGGGTAAGGAGAAACACGACCTTCCCCTTGGCTGAACCATTCCCTCTTCCCACGGCACATCCCAGCCCTTCCCATCGCCAAGGTCCCGCTAGTTAAAGGGACTCAGAACAAGGAAATGTCACGTCTCTTAGCGTCTTTTCCCCTCCCATCTCTAAACATCCCTGCAGCTAAAAGGAACAAAGGAAAAAACATCGATACGCGTAAACTGAACTGACCTACGGAGAAAGCAACAGAAAACAAAAACACTCACTTCTGGGCATAGCTGCTTTGTTAAGCATAAATAAAAACAGAAATCACATTAGATGGCTAGAAGAGATGCATACAGTACCAAAGTCATTGCTGGGCGCTGAGCAGCCCCGGCGCGCGCTGCCTCTAACGATACCGACTGCAGGGGCCCAAAGCAGCGCGTTAATGCACGGCTAATTACAGAAGGCCCTTTTCTGCCTTAGTATTTTAGAGAATATATGTAATTTTTTCCTTTCTTTTAGTATTTTTAGCAATGCGCCAGCAATTGCCAGGTGAAAAGCGGCACTAAGGCGAGATGCTCCTGGCACGTGTGGCCAGTAGCCCCGGTGCCATCGGAGCCCCGCGGGCGCAGTTACCTCCTCGAGACGGTCCAGGGCGTCGTTGAGCTTGCGCTGGCGCTCCAGGGCCAGCAGCCAGACCTGCTGCCAGCGCGCGGAGAGCTGGTTGATCCGGGGGTTCTTCGTTTCCGACTGGGAGATGATGGGCATGGTGGGCGGAGCGGCCTGACTCAATGATTTTCCTAGAAAAGTGTGAGAAAAAGGAAAAAAAAAGCACAACAAAACGTCATTTGAGGTCACTCATTGGCACCGCGAGGCTGAATGGGCCAAGGGAAAGCAGTGGCAAAATATGCTTTATATTTCAGACAAAAAAAGAGTTTCCTACAGCTGTGATGGCCACTTTCCGAGTGGAAATGCAGCCTTGAGCAATGCTTTGAAGTGGGATGGCAGTTTTGCATGGCGCTTCCATCCATCCCTTTGCACAGAGCATCACCAAGGGATTCTGGCTCCAAGGAGCAGGTGCAAAGGAAAAATCTTATTGCTCAACAGTTGCAGCAGGACACAGAGAGGACGCGGCCGCACCGACTTCCTGACACCACCAGAAACTAGGGCTAACGCTGCCCCTCTAGCTACCGCCACCCAACTTCTCTCCCCCTCTGTTTTCACAAGTTCCAGCGTGGAACCCGGCGGCCGTCAGTGCAGGATGCTGTGCTAATTGGCAATCAGCGCTAATTAGCTCCCTCCTAGCTCATTTCCTCGCCACGGCGGCACGTGTCGCGGTGGGGACGTACGGTTGCTGCGGGACTTGTCGATGAAGGGCCCATGCGCGGGCTCCGTCGCCTTCCTCTTGTAGGTTTTGGTGACCCGGTCCACATCGGGCTGCTTCCGTGTCATCTCCTCCATAAAGGACTGTCACAAAACAAACAAGAGCAGGGTCAACACGGGCTCAAAGCGCCGTCGCTCTGGGTCCTCACTCAGACATCCAAGCCCGTAGAGGACCCAGGTGGATGAGGCACCATCAAAGGGCATTTGTTACTAGGGAATGGCCCAATTTGGGTTTTTTTTTGAGCATCCCCCAATACTGGGGATGTGGGAAAGCTACTGCACATTCTGGCTTTGCTCTGCAAGCCCTGGTTGGGCCCTTGGGTTGTCCTTGCTTGTAAGTGACAGTCCTGGATGAGTAACAAGCTGTTTTAATAGAGACTCAAAGTGAAGTCAAATGCTTCCTCTGCAGAGCAGATGGGACAAAATCCCACTTGCCCCTGTCCTGAGAGGGCTGGAAAATCCACTGGCTTCAGCCCTGGACTCACCTGGTGCTCAGTGATGAGGGCTTTGACCTGATCAATGTTTTGTGGCGTTGGCTCCTGGTCCCGCTGGATCAGTGTTGTCTCAGCCCACTGGATCCAGGCCAGGAGCTCTTCAAGAAGCTCTGCGTTTGCCACCAGCTCCGAGAGCGCAGACTCCAGCCTCTGCTGGTGCTGCTTGGTCCATGTGAGAACCTATCATCAGAAATGCAAAGATGAGCATGAGCCAAGCATGGGACACTGGAGAGGGGGAAGCCAAGAGCATGGGAATGCTCTGGGAACAGAGGTTTCCATCAGCATCCTGGAGCAAACCATGCCCCTGCTGGCTGGAGTGGCTTGGGGACTCACCTCCTCAAATCTGGCACGGATGATGGTGATCCAGTGTTTAATGGTGGTGATGCAGTCGGGATGGCACGCGGCCAGGATCACCTCTCCCATGGCCACGGCCGCGTTCACATCTGCTCTCTTCTCCTCCACTTTCTTCATGAACTCCTGCAAGGAGGAGGGCAATAGGAGAGCTGTGAAGAGGTGGCACAGCCGCAGAAACGATCCAGCTCCCCCAACCCCATCCTGACGGTCTCCACTCAACATCTACCCGTGAGCTCTGCACAAAAATCTCTGCAGGAAGGTTGCTTAGCAAGTGGCATTTGCCTAATCACTGTGGGTCTTTTACTTCAAAAAGTTTATTTTTCCTTCAAGCGCCTCCAAGAGCAGGACCTTAAAGCTCAAAGGGATCATTTTGAAACCTTCTTGACTATAAGGCTCCCTTTTGCTGCTTTAAAAAGCAACGAGCTGCCCTCTGCTCAGTACATCCACCCCTTTACGCCGCAGCATCTCTGTGCCCGGCGGCGCCCGCGGAGCCCCTCGGAGCTGCCCGGTACCTTGTGAACGTCGATGAGGCCCTGCAGCGCCTCGGCGTCGTCGGGAAGCGCGCCGCGGAAGCGCAGGCTCTGCTCGGCCTCCGAGAGCCACTCCAGCAGCAAGTGCACCGCAGTCCTGAACTCCTCGGCCTGCGGAGACACGGAACGTGTGCATGAGCCCGCCGGCCACCGCAGCGACCTCGACCCGCTGCTGAGCCGAGGTAGGGCAAAGGGCTGGAAAGATTCCATAAGGAAATAGAGGAAACAGAGAGTCCCAAGCGACTGGTGGCCTAGATTTGTAGAGCATCGGCATAGGAGTCCTTCTCTCCTTGCACTCCCTTCTCTCCTTTGCATCAGTGGCATTGAAGAAGCGGATGTTTTTTGAAACAACACAACTTCCTTTATTCTCATCAATTTGGTATCTTCTGCAAATTGCCTGCTTGATATAGAATCTACTCACAAGTCTTTTGAACTTTTTTTTCAGCTTTAATCTAGGTCTCTTTCTTGTTCTGGACATTAGAAGACAAAAGTCTGAACAGACTCTGATCACTTGGCTACTCCTCTCCATTTGCTGTGTACATCAGTGAGATCTTTTCATCCTTCCTTTTCAAATAACAGTCATTAATGGCTCTTCTTTTGGGTAAAAACTAACTAAATAACAGATGCCATTGCACCACTTTGCAGCTCTGACCATTAACTGCTGCAAGACTGGCTCAGCCATCCCCAGGATGAGGGAGACGCTTCCAGTACCAAAGCACTGATGTGGATCTGTCCTGTCAGAACATCCAGAAGTGCCCTGACAATTTTCCTCCGGGTCATGGGGACCTACTTCCCTTTTGGATAGGGGCATAGAGAGGTTGAAGGGCACGGCCTCGCTACGCAAGCAACTGGCAAGGCAAGGACCTTTGCCTTAACACAGGGAGGAAGCGTCCCAAAAGGAAAGCAGAGCACAAAGAAAGCTCTCAAAGACCAGAACTTCCACCTGTAGCTTTTGCTTACCTGCTTCAAGGCCTGTTCCAGGCGGGTTTGTTTTGACACAGACAGTTTGCACACAGTGTCCCAGCGGTTGCTCAGCTCTTGTAGCTGCACCTTCACCCAGGTGGTGTCGTCTCGGCTGTTCTCGATGAGCTCCCGTCCGGAGCGCTTGAGCACCTGAACCGTCCCCGTGCGCTTCCCCAGCTCCTTCTGGAAGACCTGCAGGGTGGGAGGGCAGGAGTCAGTCCCAGATGGTAAAAACAGGGAAGGGATCATTGAAATATTTTGTAGCACGGGTTGCATCCACACTCCTAGGTGCACATCTCAGGTGGTTGAGGGCTAGGTATCACCCTGGAGCATCTGAAAACATTCCCATATGAGTGCATGTGGACAGCCTGAGCACTCCCAGCAAGGTAAGACTCAGAGGAGAGCAGGATGCTGGAATTTCCCCCAGAGCATCCCGCAAACACCTGCAGAAAGGATCACGACCTGGAGCAGGGCAGCTCCAGCCGAGCAGCTCATGCTGCAGCACAGGAGCTGCTTTAAGCAGAAGCCCAAGCCCTGCTCAGGGATTTGAACTTCTGACCTAATCCAACAGGAGGAGTGCCAAATTCTAAGACACGCTGGAGAAAACTGCCAAGATGAGAGTTTGTAGAAAACTGTAAACTCAGTTACCTTTTCAAAACCCTATAAATCTTCCTGAGGATATCTAGGAAGAACAGAATTACAGATCTTGTAGTCTTATTATTGCCCTCCTTGCCTACCACAGCAAACCAAAGCCTTGACAGATGCAGCTCTGCAGAGAGGAACTTACTCTGGTTCCTCTGTTATTTGGCATTTGGGGAACACAAACTCCACTCAGATGGTGCAGAAGAACTGGAAAAGGCTCTCTCACCTTATGGGCATCCATCAGGTTCATGACCAGATCCAGGTCACCGTGGACAGGCTGATCTTCGGCTAATTGTGGTTCCACCTTGTACAGCCAGTCCACCAAAGCCTGTAGAGCATCCATGAACTGACCAGAGAACAAGAGGGCTTCTTCAAGCTTGTGTTGCCTGCAAAACAAATCTCCATGTGAACTCTATGGAATCACAAAGTGTTTTTCTCTTTATCCACTTCATTTTGCTGTGACTCAGTGATCTCCTTCACCCATCACATCTAATCACCACACTACTTTGGTCTAACTTCCCATCCTGTCTCCTCTGCTCTGCTTTTCCCTTTGATGATGGTCCTTGACAGACGAGTGCTGCTTGTAAAGGGTTCCAATGGGACTTACCTTTCTACAGACTTGCCACACACAGTATCCCATTTATCCCGGACTTCTCCTAGCAAATTGTCCAGGTTTTGAGTGTCATCTGAAAGCAAGGCCTTTTCTTTGAGGGCTCTGCCAGTCCTGATTGTAGTGTCATAGACGGGCTGCTTTCCACCAAGCGTCTTCTGAAATTCCTACAGGGAAGGGAAAAGGAAAATGATTTAGAAGGTCTGATCTGTCCAGGAAGACAAAAGTCTCTCTTGTGCAGACCCATAGCTCTACGTTTGCCACTGTGGTAAGGAAGGTGCAAAGTGTCACTTGTCACTGCTCTCCCTGCCGAGGAAGCCACTTTCCCCTAGCTACTACACTCTGCTTTCCCTTCAGTGAAACTCCACCTTGTGCTTGGAGAGCTGCAGCTTGATTTTGTCAGGATCATTGGAGATCTCCAGCTCAGAATCCAGGTGATTTTCTGCATCTTCCAGCCAGTCAACCAGTTTTTTCCAAGCTTCGTGGAACTGAAATAAAGCAAGAGGAAGTTAAAGGCTCAACATTGATGCTTTCCTCCATCTCCTTTCTGTCCCGTGACCCTCTGTCTCTCAAGACTGGCAATATCCCCGTGATTGTGCAGCCCTTTCCATGCCTCACCTGCTTGGCTCGTTTCCTGGCATCATCGAGAGCTCGGCCTCTCTCAACGGAGCGCTGCACGACCTTCTCCCAGCGCGACTGGACGCTCACCAGCAGGTTCTTTATCAGCACCACGTCCTGCTTTTGACTGAGAAACTTCAGCTGGTTCCCAGTTTGGTCCAGCTCGATGATCCGATCCCGATGAGCATTCACTTCGTTGGCAAACACCTAAGAAGAGCAAATAGTTATTGCTATATATAAAGAGAAGAGTTGGACAGGCCTACGGATGAAAGTGGCCTCTGGCTCCCTCCATCCGGGCTCTGCCTGGATGAGGTGGCTGGACATTGGGGTACCTTGTGCTCTTCGATTTGGGCCAGCACCGCGTTGAGGATGAGGCTGGGTGGGGGCACAATGTTCAGGGTCTGCTCCGCCAACGTGAGCCAGTTGATGAAGTCCTGGAGGGAATTCTGGAAGTCTGTGGCCAGGGCGAGGGCTTCCTCCAGCTTCGCCTGCCGCCGCGGGCGCCGGGAAGGAGGGATGCAGAGAGGGAGGAAGGGAGGGAAAAAAAACACAGAGTGCTAAAGTTCACAATCTGCGGTTTCCCAGACAGAGGCAGGCTTTGTGTTCCCGATGAAATGAGCCTCTTAACGGGAACCTCGTCGGATCGGCCAGGGAACATGACTTGTTTACCAAGGGGAGGCGATTTCAATGAAAGCAGCCCGCTGCAGAATCAGTTTCTTTCCAAACAAATGGGCAAGAATTGCGCATGGAAGAGGAGGCAACTCCATTATGGACACGCAAGTGGCTGTAGCACCCTCCGCTTCCCGAATCACGCATTGCCACGGGAAGAGCTGCTCAGGAAATGGGAGGTGGACGGTATTTCGATGGCAACAGCTGCAGCACCACACATTTATTCTGGGCTGAGGCCATAGCGGCCCTTGTTTTATCTCATCGCTGGCCAAAACATGAGAATGGAGGTAGCTCAGGGGAGGATTTGGCCAGCTGTCTTGCTCAGAGGACCAACAAAGTGGGTCTTTCAGAGCCACAGGGGGCTTTTCACCACTGCTCTTCTGAATTCATGCAAATGCAATCCCCATTTTCTACATCATTTAATCAGCTCTTGGGACTACCTAAGAAAATAAAAGCTTGGCTCTCGGCATCGTTGGGAGGGCAAATTCAACCCGTGCAACCAAGGGAGAGATGCTCTAGAAAATGATCCTGCTCTCCAGCCCTGGCTGTCTCTATGGATGGCAGTAACTGCAGAAGTCGGGAGCTATTCGACCAGCTCGTGGGGAGGCAAGAGCAGCTGGCATCTCTCCGCAAGCCTTACCTTTCTCTCCTCCATCTTGGTGCTGACCAGGCCCCATTTCTGTTCCAGCAGTGCCACACTCTGCTCCGTCTTTGATCCGGAGCCCGAGTCATCGCGGTTCAACAGCATGAGGCGTCCCTTGGCCAGCAGCTGGCTGTACACGTCCTCCTTGGCCTTGAGCTGCCCGTACAGCTCCTGCAACAGAGGCATCACCAAAGAGGGCAGAGAAGAGCTCAGACTGGGGGCTACAGCTTGTTGGAAGTCAAGAAACTCAGGGCAAGCAGCAACGGGTCATTTTGCACAAAGAGAGGAGCTTAAACTAGTGATGCCGCCAAGACCTGTCCAGGCATCAAGTGCAAACTTGACCATGATGCTGAAAAGAAGAGGCCATGGAAGCCCTGGCCTCCCTCCCCATCAAGATTCTGCCACAAAACGGCGAGATTTCAACACTAAGATGTGATGGGCAGACAAATCGGTTGAATGAGAAGCATTACAAAGCTGTACGAAGAAATTACCATGTGGGCATTGAGCTGTTCCCGGGCAGTTTCTGGCAGACCTCCCGTGGACTTGGACGCAGACAGTTGGCTCTCCATCCTCGTTAGCCACAGGAGGAAGTCTTCAATGTCACCATGGAAACCCTGGGCCTGTGAGGGGACATATAATGGACCGCGGATCAGATGACATCAGCCGCCATTGATCGCGCGCCAGGCCCGAAGCTCCGCTCACATCGGCGGCAGATAAAGAGGCAAGGAATTTGACAGCACATTAAGACGGGATGTGTGTGGTGCCTCGTTAACCACACGGCAGCTCTGGTGCATAAACACAGCCCTTTTGCTTCTGCAAACAAATATTGCTGGCTCCGAAACCTCACTTCAAAGCTACCGTGCCTCCAACACGGTTTGAAAAAGAAGGTAAAAAGCCACTTTCTAAAGAGTCTTTGTCCCTCCACCGTCAAGCCTCATCTGCTTCTTACAAAGGTATAATTTTCCACTTCAGGGTAACAAACGCACATGGAGTATTTTGAGGTAAAACCAGCAAAAACAAAGCACTCCATCGCTGTGCCACACGGCAGATGTGAGGTCAGCTCTGACCTTGCTGAGTTCATGCCCTGTGGCAGAAGTGCCGGGTCTTTGCTGCGCTTCCAGGCAGGCAGAGAATTGTTCCCTGACAAAAAATTCACACAAAAAGGTGCCCAAGGTGTCTAACGTACTCTTTGGGAAGGGACATAAGTGGGGGTAGGTCCTCAATGGTGCCCATGGGGCCACCCAAGGAGCATCCCTGACCTGCTGAAGTGTCGACTGCAGCTGCTGCTCCCTCTCCTCTGTCTTCTGCAGCACCGACTCCCAGCAGGAGTTCAGGGTCTCCAGGCGGTTTCGCAGGCTGCTGGCATCGTCCCCAGCACTCGACTCCAGGAGCTCGTTGCCTGCTTTGTTCACTGTCTCCACGGTTGCTTGGTGGGCCAAGACGTCGTTCTTCAGCACCTGCAGACAACACGGCGTGTGAATGTTGGCTGCATCTTCAAAAGGTCTAATTTTCATTGGAGTCATCTCCAACGCTTCAGGTAAAACAAAATACTATGTTGGGAATGGATGAAAAACAGCCCTATGTGGGAATACTCACATGGTGCTTTGCGAGTTCCACCTCAATGACTTTCGGATCTCCGTTGATGGGTTTCTGTGCATCCAGCAGCTCCTCAGTGTGGGTCAGCCAGGCCATCAGCTCTGCTAATGCATGTTGGAACTGGCCAAGTGCTAGCAGAGCAGCTTCCAGCTTATGCTGCGCAGTGGGAGAGAAGGAAAAGGAAAGTTTAAGTCAGGAAGGAGAGGAAGCATCCAAGTGAATTTTGGCTCTTCATTTCCAAGAGCCCAGATCTTCTCTGTACCTGTCTGTGAGCAATTTTCTCGCCCAAATTCTCCCAGAGATGTTTCAGCTCTGTCAGTGGCTCTTTTATTATGTCTCTGTCTGTCTCATCGGTAGCTTTCTTTAGCATCAGTTCACCTTGATGATTAAGCTTTTCCATTTCGATCTGCTGCTGGTAAACCTCCATTTTGAACTCCTGCCGAAGCAAGCAGGACAAAAACCGGAATCACATGAATCATCTGAGCGTGAGCTCTGCAATGCCAGCATCAGAGAAGCAGCCTGATTCCACTCTCATACCTTCATCTCGTTCATTTGCTCCTTGACTGTGTTGAGGTCTGTGCCAACAGGCGACATGTTATAGAGTTTAATCACAGAATTGTCCAGCCAGTCAAACATTGCCTGAAACAAGGGCACACAATTAACACGGGGTTATCAAAAACAAAAATGCCAGCGGGGGAAGCAGGGCAGCTACATCTGTCATCCTGCAACCGCACAACTTTGCTTTGGGACAGACACATCTGCTTGGCCATCATGCGCTTCTGCAAGCTCCTTTGCATCCAGAAGTTTAGGGTGATGCTGCTAAATTCAGCCCCTCCACAGTCTCCAGTGCTGGCTCTTACCTGGAGCGTGTCCTGGTATTGCACTGCTGACTGCATGGCTTCTTCAAGCTTTTCAAGCCGTTCCTTCCACGTTTTGTTCAGATTTTCCCATGCGTTGTTCATCTGCAGAGCACAAGATTGACCACAGGATTTGTTAGGTTCTGCCACTTGGGCTCCCACTTGCACCTGCCTGAAATTATCAGTGAGAGGCTGCTCTTTCTCCTACCTCATCAATGCTCTTTTTCACTTCTGGTTTCTCGGTTTCGCCACAGGCAAAAATTAAATCTGTTCCAAGGATGCGAATGAACTCCAGCTCTTCATGTAAGCCATCCGTCTCCTCTTTAATAGTCTGCAGATAACAGGGACAAAACAAAAAATAATTTTTGCTAAATGCTCTTCAGGAAAGTCCTCTAGTACATGAGGATGGGAGGGCTGAGGCATGGCAGGTCTGTCCTGGCTTCTAACAGAAGAAACTCTTGTGACCTGCAGCCCAAAGCCAGACCATCATCTCTACGCTAGGATGGAGATGACTTTCCTCACCAGTATTGCCATGGGCACCTTTCTTCGTTCTCCTTTGGTCACAGTGGCAATGCTGCTTGCTGGGTTTAGGGGAACATAATTAGCAAAAAAACCCTCTATTTAACTTGACGTGTGCCTGAACCGGACTTATTGCAGGTTGTGGCATTTTCAGGAGCATTTCATCAATGCAGCTATCACTTTTCAAGATGCAATGGTTGCAAACTGAAGTCAAAATCGTTGTAAAATGAAGATAAACCCAGCAAGGATAAACTTAGCCAAGAGCAATGCAAAAGGAACAATCCTGCTCCCTGAGGTCCAAGTCTGGTCAATATTCAACCCTCGAAGTGGATGTCACCACAAGACTTGAAACAACCAGTCAACACAATATCCAAGTGCACCCAGCTTTAGTTATCTGCAGTCTAACCACAATCTAAATACACACTTCCCACGCTGCACAGTGCTCCAGTGCCTTCTGTATAGACTGGGAACAAACTTCCACATCGCTCCGATCAAGCGCACACATCTCTGACCACATGCCCTGACAACAGTTTTCCAACACAGCAGCAGATAAAGTGATTTAAGCATCATTTCCTTGTCCAGGTTAGGAACAGCTGGAAGGTGGGAGGGGATATGTAAAATGCACTGTTTTTTTTCCCCTTGCAGTTCCAAATTGCAATGTAAATAATGTTTCATAACCAGACTAGCTGCCTACAAAATGTTTTGTAGGCAATGGATGTGCTTGGCCATGCCCATATCTAAGATCTAATTCAACCTGGCTGGGTGCAAACAGGCTCCAGAGTGAGATACAGCTCCTCACGTCCTCACCTCTGCCGCTTCCACCTGCTGCTTGATGATGGATGGATCAATGCCTGGGCTCTCCAAGTCATGCACAATGTCCTGCGTGTCCCTGATGGTAGTCAGGAGGGCTGCCATGTCATACCAGAACTTCTCTGCGAGCTCCAGGACGTCAACGAACTTCATTTCACGCTCCTCCGCCCGAGCTTTGATGTCCTCCCAGAAGAAGACCATCTGATCCAGCTTATCCTGGATTACTGAGGAAGGGAATGAAAACAATCAGTGATGAGGGAGATGACTGCCCTATTTTGCCTCTGGGAAACTGTTTTACAACTGAAAGTATTTTGCAAACACCTTCCACTTAGAAACAGCCAGGAGAATATATTCTAATAAGAAACAGAAGGACTGTCAGAGCCTGAGTTGAGACATGAGGGACAGGAGAAGCTCCGAGTTATGGAAATAAAACTATTATTTATGTGCAGACAAGTTGAGGACAAATTTGCCCACACAGTCTCCTCCAATGAACCTCTGTTCCAGTCACCTCTAGTGCAAAGCCTGAGCTCCTGCAGTTCAGTGGCTGCCCATTGAGATACCAAGGAAGGTGCCAATTAGCATCGTTTGTGTTGATAGGCCTTTTTGTGCCAGGGATGTTCCTCCCTTCCATGAGGGGTTGAATTGACACTGACAAACCCTTTCACGGGGCCCACAGGCAGTTGCCCTTATATAAGGGCTCATGGTTGAGCTTCTTGTTCCTTGGGTTGACACTCAAGAAAGGACTGAGCTCCAGATGGAAGCAAACACCAGGTACCCAGCACACAGAGAACTCACTCTCTCCAGGGCCAGGAGACCCTTGAGATATCCCCTTGGGACAACTGCATGGGGCTGAAGCCTCCATTTGGGCAGGACATGCAGAAGTTGAGAAAACACCAAAAGCAGCCGCCTCCCATCGAACCCCTCCGAGATACCTTTTGCGGCCAGATCCTTGTCTGCCCCCTGCGATCTCCCAATGAGATCCTCGCCGCGGCGCCGGAGGGCCTCGAAGGAGGGCTGCAGCTTGTCCAGCTCCATGGTGGCGTTCTTGTTCTCATTGATGCACTCGCGGATCTTCTCCACCTCGGCGGGGATGAGGGGCGGCATGCGCAGCCGCGACGACAGGGCCTCCAGCGTCTCCAGCATGGGCTCGATCTTGTCGTGGAACTGGAAGGGAAGCGAGTCCATGAGGGCAGCGGGAAGAGCCTGGAGAGCGCTGCCAATGCAGGCAATGGCCCCTCTTGCAAGGCGACAAGCGGGGCCCACGGTGGCCGTGGCACCGGCAGCCTCCCGTTCACGCCTGCCCCAGCTTTTCTTTGCTTCTCAGCTCGCAGGAGTCAAGCCAGGAGCCAGGCAGGAGAGGCAGCTGCAGACCAAGCACAGCAGCAGTTCCTCGGGATATTCAACCCTACAAAATTCCCATTCGGATTGCTGCCCCCCGCTGCTGCAAAAGCCCAGCAGGACAGGAAAGCTGAATCCCAAGGGGTTATTCTTGTTCTGTCTGGTTTTCCTTTCGCGTCCATGCAAAGGTGCTGCTGGCAAAGCGCCTGTTTGTGGTGCCCAGGGCAGCGTCTGCTCCATGCGAGGCTGGCGAGGGAGGCGCCTCGTGCAGCTGATGGGATGGAGGAGGCTGCGTGCGCGCTGCCCCACGGCCGAGACCGCAGCAAAAGCAGCATCGGGAAGCCGGGGGTGAAGGAACGGGGGGCAGCAGGGTGGTTTCTTCCTAATAAAAGTCAACTTTGGCCTTCAAGACGAGATCACCTCTGCTGCTGAGCACAGGGCCAGCATCCCTGGGTGCCCCAGCACCTCCTCTCCCCACGGCCCACGCTGGCAGCAGAGGCAAAATAGGTGCTTGGCACAAAGTTGCCCATGGGCACTCTGGCTTCACCCCAAGCAGGAGCAACCCAGCGAGAGCGGAAAACTCAGTGCATCGGTGCAATGCCCTTGGATTGCAAAGCCTCAGCTTTGCACCCTGCGCCCGGCAGCGGCGCGCAGCCGGCTCCGCGCAGCCACTGCAGGGCTTTGCAGCTCCATCTCTAAGGCCACGTCCCTGAGCTGTGCACAGACCCCCAAAATAGCACAATCTGAGTGCAAACCAGGCTCGTTTCAGCCAAACAGGGAGGGTAGGCGAGCGGCGGTCGTGGCAAGGCTTACCTCCATGATCTGCAATGGTGGGGCGCAGTCAACACAACAATGAAATGGGACCACGCAGGGACACAGGCAGCGACACACAAAGGTAACACATCCACAATGTGAGTGAGAGATGAGACGGGAGGGGAGTGGGGAAGGGGGAGAAACGGCGAGTTAATACAAGTGCAAACCCAGAGAAGTGACTAAACAATACAGGAATTCAAAATAAAAATAACTGAAAAAAAAAAAGACGTGACAAAACCAACTGCTACGGTAACATCAGGTGAAATGAAACATAACTGCAAATTATAGATCCTGGGCATGGGGGACAGCTCTTTACTCTCTTTCTAAATTTTAAGGCCTCTGATCTCTATCCGTCCTTTCCTATCCCCTTCCTGCAGTGCTGCCTTTTGTGGGTGCCCCCTATAGATGCCCAGGTCCTGGAGACGACGCTCTCCCCTATGCACCCCATGTTTCACTGTCCCTCCAGCAGCATTTTTCTTATCAGGAAGGAAACTTCTCTCTCAGGCTCTTCAAAGAGGCTCTCTGGGACCTCTTAGCCTCGGCAGGCGCCAAAACAGCCCCGTGGAGCGAGCATCTCTATGGGGGCCATAAAAATCTATTACGCTATTGACTGTGTCAAGATTCAAAGGGCTTCTGCCTTCCCGCTGCAGCAGGGAGCTCCGCCTGACCACATCAGGCTTTACAATGGGGTTTAAAATCCTTAACCCTGGTATAAAACAGCCTTTGAAACCGGGCTTCCCTAGGGGGAGGCGATAAGGCCGTGGAAGAAACGTGGCTGCTTTGGTACCCATGACACCTACCTGGGTGGACTGCGAGACGGCCTCGTCGAGGGCCATGGCCCGCTGGCACACCTCCTCCTTGATCCTGGCGTACATGGCCTCGGCCGTGGCGTACTTCTTCTGCACCATGTCCCCTTCCTCCGGGTTCAGCTCCTTCAGCTGCGGCCCGATTTTCAGCAGCTTGTCAATGTGAGGCTTATGCTCCGCTATCGACTCGCGCAGTTGCTAGGGGATGGGGAGGGAAAGGAAAAAAGAAAATAGAATCGTTTAGAAAGCTATTGAAGGACACTGCCTATTTATTTCATGCTCAAAGAGCTATGATTTTATCTTGCACCAGAGCGTTCTTGATGCAGCAAGGACAGAGTCTTCAGCACTTTCCTGTGTGGCCTCCACTGTGTTACTGTCCCTTGACCCCTCCAGGGGCTTCTCTCTACTATAAAAGCCCATGGCAGTTTTCCCTGCCACAATCAGGCAAAAGACCCCAAAACAGTTTGGGCTCCCTTAAGTTTATCCTGTATTTCCTAAGCAGCGTTCCAACTCTTCTGGTGATCATCACATGATGTCTTCAAGACACCAAGTAGGATCCCCAAAAGATGGAGGAAAATGCCTGAATTCATCAGGAAAGAGCCATGCACAGGCCACGCTTGGCCTCTCTTGAAGACAGCAGAGTTGATTCCTCAGCAGCCAGTGTGGGAGCTGCGAGCTCAGCCCTCTCCTTACCCGCATGTCCTCCTGCTGCTGCTTGAGCTGCTCAGGATCAATAGCTGGAGGGGGCAACTGTGAAATTAGGACTTGCGTCTCCTCAATCCACGGATTCAGCTCTTCGTAGGTCTCCCAGAACTGGTTCACCAAGACCTGGGCGCGCTCCAAGCGAGCGTAGCGCTCCGAGTTGAGCTGGCTAATGTCTTCGTACTGCTGCACCAGGGACTCCGTTTTCTCCTAGAAAGAACAGGAGAGGAGTCGGTGATGGATGCAAAAACGGTGAAAGCAGCAGCGACCTGCTGTGAGCTGCAAAAGCAGAAGATGCTTCCGATGGTGCTCCATGTGCACACACCATAATTCCAATTAAAGCAGCCTAAGAAATCACTGCTGCCCCCCCCACTCCATAAACATAGCAATAAAAGCATGGCAATAAAGGGGAGTAATAAATGTAAAGAGATTTCTGCTAAGTGTCACTGGTGGGAACTACTAGAGGGAGTAATTTTAAACTACTTGAGATGGAGTAGGAGCCGAGTGCTGAACCTCCTCCTCTCTCCCCTCTATTTTCCCCGTGAATCGCCGTCCGACTCACCTGGAGAACAGCTTTCTGCTCTTCCCCACACGTCCCCAAAATCTCGTTGCGTTGGCTGAACAACTCATCAATAGAGTCTTTGTGCCGAATAATGTCAATGGAAAAAGCCTGCGGAGAGGAGATGTCCAAAGAAAGGCAAGAAACCCGGAGCAGAGCCACCCTGCGCCCCCCTGCACCCTCCTGCCGTGCCCATTGCAGCAGGGAGCGGATCCCCGGGGTCCTGCTGGTGCTTGGCACCGCAGAGATCACACTCAGCTCCGTGCACGTGTCCCCTGGCACACCGCGAAGCTGGCTGCACGTGTGGGAATGTTTGTCCTCGTTGCTCATCTAGCTTAACCGCTCAAAGACCCAAAAAAGGCATTTGGAACTAGGGCCTGAATCCAGCTCTGAACAACCACCCCATGCAGGTCACCTTTGCACCCAGCCGAAACCTGGTGTATCTGAGGGGAGGCCTTGGAAGGAGCAGCTCCCAGACCTACTTGGAGGGGATCGGTTTTGGGAAGACTGGGCCCACGTGCTCAGAAGCACATCTCCCGACAGCTCCACTGCCCCTGAAGCCCCCATGCTTTGCAATAACCACAAGCAGTAGGAACTCGAGCTGAGCTCAATTTAACTTAATGCTCGGTGCTTCGGTCCCTCTCCATTCTAACGATGATTTTTTAAATGCACGAAATCCAATAAGCGTGCATGTTGCACCGATTGCCAAGTCTGGTAAGGAAGAAAAGAGCTGTTTATTTAAAGGGCACGTTCTTTCAGGCATGATCTCATCTCAGAGATATAAAAAAACAGCTTCTCTTTGTTCCAAGCCTGGCTGCCATGAGGGAGATGAGTCCCCCACCACGGGGAGCGATGAGCAAAAAAAGCAAATGCAAAAAGTGCCTGTGTTCATCGATACCTTCATTCTGCTAGCCAGTTGTGCTGCTGGTAGTGAGCAGGTAGAGCTGCTAATGTGGGGAAAGCCTTGGGAAAGGGCAGAGCTCTTTCCCTTTGGGAAGGGGCAGCTTTTCCCCACGGTTAACTAAAGCACTGGGCTGTTTCCATCGTATCCTCCCTTGCAGGGTCACGGTTTGGGGACGCAGATTTGCATGAGCAATGCTCAGCACGTACCTTCTGCACTTGCAGTTGGGCTGTCGTCTGGTCCTGCTCCAGGCGAATGGGTCCCAGGGCCATGAGCTTGCGCTTGGTCTCGGCCACCCAGGCGAGCTCCGCGTCGGCCGCCTGCTCGTACTGCGGGCACAGAGAGATGGGGCAGCGGGTGAGCGACACCAGCAGCTCGTGGCAACAGGGTACAGGGTGCAGCGATGGGGCAAGTGGCAGTAAGACCCATGAGGGCCTTGGGGATGGACACAGGACGAGGGGCAAACGCTGTGACCGGGCACAGGGCTGGATGCCGGTCATGCCGCCTGCCACCGTGTCTTGCTCCCTGTGATGCATCCATGGACAATCTGCTCCAATTTAGCTTTAACCCAACCTGGAGGCTCCTTGGTTTATCCTTTTGCCTTAACAGGGAACTTTTTGGGTTTAACACAGGCAGCAGCAGTGACCCTGGCCCCAAAAAAGCCACACAGCCCGGGAGCCACTCTGTGCATGCCGAGACAGAGACCTCAGTCTGGACGACACGGAAACAAGTGACAAACTGCATTTATGTTCTTGTCATGCACAAGGAAAGCAACTTTCCTGCAAGGCACACGGAGCAAAATCCCCTGTTCACAGAAGACAGGGTTACGTTTCCAGGCCTGAAAGTCACCTGCCTTTGGCTTCACACAAGCTCCATTACTAATGCAAGAGTGAGCCAGCAGACAGGGCTCAAATGCATCATGGTCCCCAGAGCCTTTGAGCTCTCCCTTCCAAACCGCAAGCAGTTGGGCCAGGAACTGGTCAGCAAGGAGCTCATTGCTCCCAGCGCCACCGTTGTGCTCAGCACGATCCTCACCGGGTGCCAGGGATGAGCTCGGCCTTCCCGGCAGGCACCGCTCCCCATTCCTGCCGCCGCCGTCACGCTCGGAGCGAGGCCCGTGTGAATCACCCACCACAGAGCCCTGTGCGGAGGCTGCTGCGCGGTTCTTAAATTACCTTTTGGGATCTCTGAATAGCAGCGTCTATTTCTTCCACCCTCTGCTTGATGGTGTCGCTGACCAGCTTGTAGCGCTCGTTGGTGTCCGACACCAGCTTGTCCAGCCCTTCGCGGGCTCGCCAGGGAACGAGCTCCAGGAGCGCGCGGCTCACCTCGTTCACCGTATCCAGGACAAGCCGGTGCTCCATGACCTCCTTCTTCAGCTCCTGCAGGACACACACACAGAGCAGCCAGGCGTCACGGAGCTCCAGGCCACCGCAGTCGCCTTCCCAGCTGCTTTCCCACAGGACTCACCTTCTGCCTCTGCTGGAACTGCGGGATCTGCTCGCCCGCTGGCGACTGTTCCCCGCTGGACACCAGCTCTTCCTCCACTTGGCTCATCCAGTTGTTGAGCTCCTCATGCGTGGACTGGAACTTGGTGGCCAGCTGCCGAGCCTGCTCGAGTGTGCGCAGCGCCTTCGAGCTGCTGGCCGTGATGTCCGAATAGCGGGTCTTAATCCCGTCCAGCTTCTCCTGGATTAGCAGCACTTCCTCCCCTGCAAAATAAACGATATTGGGCGAAAGGCTAAAGGGTCTGCAGGGGGCTTTACGCAGCCCGTTGCCCTGGGCTCCCATTTTAAATAGCTACTTTCAGGCTCACTTTTCTTCTGCTCAGTGCGACTAACAAGCCTATTTTTACAGCCACGAAGCTACTCTTAGAGCTGACATTTTCCTACCAGCTTGTGTAATTTCCACCTTCTTCCCATAATAGAAAGGAAGCAAGCTGTGAAACTTTGCTTTGCAATAAACCTTAAAGCCACCAGAGCTCTGTTCTTAACTAATATGTCAGAGCTCCAAGAAAAGGCCCAATTCACTCGCTGTTCCTGCTTCTGAAAGGACAAGAAATTGCAAGCCAATTTTTTTTTGCAATTACTCTTCCTGCTCTGCGGCTCCCAGAGGTCCGGACAGCTGCTCGGAGCAGCCCACATCTGAAGGGAACGTATCACCCTGACCTTCCTTCCCACTCACACACACAAACTCACACCCACGTGGCAACAGCGACAACTGCTCTAGCATGGGAAAGCAATATTAGGAAAGGGCTCGGCGTATTTTTAACTTCTTTCCGTGTGATTTAGCAGCTGGAGGCAGAGCAAAGATCCTACATCCCATTACAGGGCTGCTCGGTGCTCAGTGTCACCAGGTGCTTTGCACTCATGGTGGGAATCCCAGCTCGGAAAGCTGGGAGTTGGGATTTTCCAAGGAGAAGGATTACACGCGGTCTGGGCAAGCAGATCTGGGTGAGAAGATCCCAAAGGAGAAGATCCCTCTGAGGAGATCCCAAAGGAGACAAGTCTCCTCCAAACTCGTCCCTGTAGACCATGAACCTCCCAGCTAGAACGATGCACCGCACAAAGACCTTGGCTGCAGCATGGGAGCGCTCCATACACCAGAATGTGTCCAGTTCTCCCCATTACCTGTGGTTTGCTTCAGAAGAGCTTGTCCGTTTCTGATGGCTTGGTCCACGTTCCTCTTTCGGTTCAAAATCTCCTCGTTCAGAGCCTGGACAGGAGGAAGAAGCCGCCGTCACCCTTTGGAAGGCAGGGTTGCGAGTCCTGCAGGCTGCTCAGCGCAGCACAGGGCTGATGCAGAGCAATTCATGCTCTCCTTAACATCTAACATGGGGAGGTAGGCTACAGATCCAACACAATTCCATAAAACCCTATCTCGTTCTAAGACATCTCAAGACCTATGGGATCCCCAGGTGCCA
>JAUBOD010000561.1:2654269-2676866 GCA_032353885.1 Nothura maculosa
CTTCAGCTGCACCCATTACCCCTTGTCCTATCACTGGCCACCACTGAGAAGAGCTTGGCCCCCTCTTCCTTACAATCCCCCTTCATGTATTTATCCATGTTAATAAGAACACAACCCACATGGCCCCTTGTAACCAGGACGAGCAGGTACTAAGCTAGCTGGCCTTGCTCCCATCCTCCCGCCTGCCGGAGACTGGGAATGTCGGGTTATCCCCCCCTGCTGAGCCACGGGGGCTCTTCGGCTCGCGCTGCAGACAGACGGTGACAGTTTGCAAACAAAGCAAATGTCTCCATAGCCCCGAGACTGATGCAAGCTGAGCCCTGCTCCCCCCACGTCAGTGCTAATCCAGCGTTAAATCATTTGACACCAAAACATAAAGCTGTTTTATGCATCTATTATTGCACTGAACTGATCAACTAACAGCAGATAACGGGCAATAATTAAAACTGCACTTGAGCTTGAAGGGCTGGATGGTGCTGTAATCCCTTAGAACCAATAAATATAATTGCAGGCCTTAAAATGACCTCCCATTTATCAGCTCTTAACACCAGCTGACAGGGTGCCAAGGTGCTGTCACTCCCTAGAGCTCCTCGTGTCCTGCCCATCTCCGTCCTTGAGCCTGTCCCACAGCCGCAGGCCCCCGGCCGCCCGCTCCACTGGGATGCCAAGGCACGGAGCAGCGTGGGGCACGGGTGGGATGGACCCCGTGTGTGGCACAGTGGAAATAGCATCTCACCTTTGCAGGTGTGGTATCCGTTCACGCTGCCTGCCGCTCCTCCCAGCGTGGGCAGCACAGGACCTGAGCAGAGGGCACGGGGATGGATGGAAGGAGAAGACAGATGCGTTACAGCGAGCAGGCGACGTGGGCTGCGGTGCGAGGGCGATGCCAAGTGCGAGCCCGTGGTGCAGTGTGAGGGGCACAGCTCGTGTGACAAGGAACACATGGCACCAAGGGAGCACACACTTGAGGGCTCGAGCCCTTTTCTTCCTTCTCCACCCGTCCTGATGTGTGGGGAGGACCATGACAGGACAAGTTGGATGCTCTTCAGCTGGAGCCAGGTTGGAGCTGACTCCAGCCAGTCTGGTGTTGGGGATTCCTCCCCCCTCCACAGGGCACCACGGAAAAGCCACTACCCTATGAGTGACTTGGGGAATTAAAGCATTGCGGGAGGCAGCTGAAGCCTCGTCATAGCCTCGCTCAGGAGATTAACTCCCCCAAAGAGATTATCTCCCCCACGTTCGCATGGGATGAAGCTATTTAAGCACGGCTCGCTGCTGGACTTCTCACTGCAGAAATGATCTGAGGATGATGTGTCAGAGCACTGTCATCCTTGGGACCCACTCCAGATGCCTCAGTTGCATCCCGAGTCAAGATGGGACTTCTCATAAACATCATTGAGCAAGTTTCTTCTGAATCCCTTACACACCAGGCCGTGCATTCCCTCCATGCTCTCTGTGGAGGTTTCCCATTGAGCTGCTAGGCCTCAACAAACATATCTAGGCTGAAAGCTCTTGTTTAGATCAGCTTTTGCTTTAATTGTCTGTCCATCAGCCATAAGAAGCCAGGGACTTGTTCGCATGTGTTGGACGGTATCTTTTAGGTGGTTTCCAAACAAACCAGACATCATCTCATTGCTTTGTGGACTTGGAGCCAAGAAAGAAACTAACTAAGAAATTAAGCCTGAATATCACAGGCTGAGATTTCATCCATTCAATTCAAAGAGCGGGGTTTAATTAAAACATCTCAGCGGGCTGAAAGCTCATGCCCATCCCAGGAAGAGCAGAGCGCCACGTCCCAATGGCTCCCAGCGTCTCCCTGCAGCGGTGGCACCGCTGCTCCAAGCCCTGCAGGACTCAGGCTGCTGCCGGCCTCGGGAGCTGGGTTAGGAAGGGAGAACAAGCCCATTTCTTGCTCGCTGTGGGCACGTTCACAGAGCGGGGGAAGCAAGCAGGCCACAAAGAAGGGGGCTCTGCGCCAGTCGCGACGGCGCCGGGACAGCGGCTGCCACCCACCTGCCTTGGCCTGGGCCTCGGGGGCCGTAATCTCCACAATCAAGTTCTCCAGGGCTGCCCCACGGTGAGTGACCTCTTCCACCTGGGCTCGCTTCCCTGTCCATTCTTCCAGTAGAATCTAGGAAAAAACATGCATAAATGAAGCTTAGGATGGGAGCGTGCCACAGCATCAGGATGCAGCCATGAAGGGCAGGGAGAAAGTGGGTGCCACGATGGCTATTTTTGTCTGCAGAAATAAAACAGCAAAACACTGTTCCCAAACTGTCGGGTCTGGCACAGGAAACATCATTTTCCCTCCTACTGTCTCAGGGACCTCCCTCCCACTCCGGGTGCAACCCAGCCTTGCACGAGCTCGGTCCCTGGGTTAGTCAGAGGCTGCCGAGGCCCCCGGGTGACTCAACAGGATGCTCTGCACCCGCTGAGTCAAACCCTTGATTTAGAGCACGGCCGGGGAGGAACGGGGGCTCCAGCGACAGCAGGCGGCCTTTGAGGTCTCGCAAGGAGAAGCACGTGGCAAAAAAATGAGCGTACGCTGGACTCCCACTCCTGAATTCCTCCCCAGGGAGGAGGGAAGCGAAATCGGATTGCTGGGAAAAACATCAGGAAGAGTGTCTGTGTGTGCCAGGTTAGGTGCTGTGAGTCCCAAGCAGATGGGATCCCTAATGGCTAGTGCCACGTGAGCCAGAACTGTGGCCACCATGGGGCCGCTGGGTCACAGTGCACATATCCCCATCCCGGGAATCCTGGCACACGTGGCATCTTTCCCAGCGCCGCTGCCCACCTGGAGCTGCTGCAGGCCCTTCTGCAGCTCCTGGGTGCCCAGGGAGGTTTCTGCGGGTGGCACCTTCCCCTCGCTCTCCTTCAGCCACTTCCTCACAGCTCCGACCAGCTTTCGGAAGTCGTCCAGTTGCTGCTGGCAGGCGGACACGTCCTTTTCTCTGATGGTGAAAAGGGGACGGGGAGTTAGCGCTCGTGCTTTGCCTTGCAATTACCCCGGCTTGAATGCAGCACAGTTGTGTCCCCGGCAGCGCACTTTCCCCTCTGTGAGCTGCTGCTTAGCAACATTGTGCTCAGCACCAGGCAAAACGGGGCAATGCGGGCGCTGCTCCCATGCAACCGGGCTCGGATAGGCGCTGCAAGCGCCTGCTGCAGGAGCTGCTTGCTCAGAGGCAACCTGCTGCACGACACGGATTTGTTGGGGATTCCTGTGAAATTCCTCTGCTTTTCCCTCCCATCACCTTTCCTTATTCATCTGGGCACTTGGAGGATGCTCCTAAGGGATCCTCTGTGAGCCCCACTCTAAAGGGACCCTGCAGAGGGTCCAGCCCCACTTGGAACGTGCAGCCGGCAGCACCCGCTCCCCTTGCCCACAAGGCTCCCCGCTTTTGGACGGGCACGTGGCGACCCATGTGCTGGGGAAAGCACGAACAGCGGCTCCTGCAACACCAGGAATTTTGCACAACGCCCCCAGACAGGCTTTTTTTAAAGCGCCCGTTGGAGAGAGCTGTGCTGCATCTCCAGCGTGGGAGCAGGCAGCAGGAAAAGTTCGCTCATGCCCCGTTGTGGAGTGGAAATCTTGGCAACGGGGTGCTGGGACTCACCTCTCCTTTGCCACTTTTTGCAGCTGCAGGAAGTCCTTCTTTAGGCCCTGCACCTTCTCCTGCTGTGGGGTGCCTGCCGGGAAGCCGCAGGAGCCTAGCTCGGCTGCCAGGTGCTCCAGGGCTTCCAGGTCCTCCTGCTGCTGCCTCAACTCTGAGTTCAGTTCCTGTCAAGAGCAAAAGATGATTCCAACCTTGTGCCTGCCACCTGATTCAGCCAAAGGGGCAAAAACAGGGGATGAACCACGCTGCTGGAGACCCTCTGTAGGCAGCATGGTGAATTCTACCAGTGCCAAACAGGTGGACAAGGCTCCGCTTTGCTTGCTGGAGAAGCTCTGGGCGAGTACAGCCTTTCTCCAACGCAAGCGACACCTTCCCAACCAAACTGAATCCAATCAAAGCTCAGATGTTCCATTTTAGGGCAGCTTAGAGCACTTTGGAGGCTGGGACCAAATCACTCCCTGCAGAAGATCACTTGGGGGAAGCTGGATGCCAGGAGTCAGAGCCTCCCTAAGGGCTTCGACCTATCCACCACTGTGCTCATTACCCCCACTGCCAATGTTTGGGCATTTTGCTGTAGGAACTTGTACCATTATCAGCTGATAATGTCTTGTCATATTTGGTTTGGTCCGCAAGAGATGGACTACAGAATCCTTGAGGAGATCAGCCTTGTTCCAAGGAAATGCCATCCCAGGATGTTCTCCTCACATTGCCAGGAACAATTTTAACTGCTCCACTCCCTCTTCCTCAAGCACCTCCTCAAGCCCTGCACAGCTAGAGCCTCCTCCCTTCTTGGGGCAGGAGCCCCCTCGTCTCACCTGAATGTGCTGGGAGAAATGAGTAATGTCATGGTCTGGCTGGTTCCCGGAGGCAAACATCCGAGCTCGGCTCTCCGTGAACTGCTGCAGCTTCTCTGAGAGCTGCTCGTACTGCTCGACCTTGGGCAGGAGGCCTTTGAGCGCGTCCTCCTTCTCCTGATGTTGCTGGCACAGACGGCCAAAACGCTCCGTCACCTCCGCCAGCTTCCCTTGCAGGGCAGAGGCCGTGGCGCCGTCCGCCGTCTCCATGAACCGCGTCACCATCTCGCGGGTGGCTTCCAGGCAGCTCTTCTGCCTGGCGATGTCCTGCTTCAGCTTCTGGTTTAAACACAAGCACAGAAGATGCCATTTTAGGAAGGCGCTTGAGCATAACTGAACTAGCACCAAGAGAAGGTCGTCCTTTGGAATGACGACAGACATTTCCAGACACCAGGATCATGCAAGGACAGGGCTCAGTCCTAGTTCTCTTTCCTTTCTTACCTCCCTGATCTGATCTTCCTTTCTCCAGGGCTTGATAGCTAGTAGCTAGCCGAGCAGGAAGGGAGACCTTCAACAGCTCATGTCCTGGCTCAAATAAATAAGGTAAAGGGCCTATTCAACTTCCTTTTGGGGGTGGTTTGTGCATTTAGAGTATTTAAACTAAACCCAGGATTCTGTCTGCAGAGTCCAGAGAGCAAAGTGCCCGTCCTCACCGCATTTGTGGCGAGCGAGTCCTGGATGGAGGCAGAGGAGAGAGCAGTCGGCTGCTTCTCCTCCAGGCTCTTCTCAATCTCGGCCACCGACTGCAGGAGACTTTCCAGGCTCTCCTGGACGCTTTGGGACTGGGCGATGGATTTCTGCAGCAGATCAGAGCGCTCTGCCATCTGCTGGGAAAGGCTGCGGAAGCAGCTCACGATGGCATCTGGAGAGGGCGGCACAAACAGAGAGAAATATCAGGGAGGACTTCAGAGCCTTGCCTGGCACACGGACTAAGCAAGGAGCACCTCGTCCATCGAGTTTGGAGATGCAGCAACGCATCTCAGCTCTAGAGATGCTTTGCTCTGTACCTGTGGTTTCTTGAATGTGTCCACGGTCAGGGGCTGGCTCTCCTTGTATCTTCAGCAGTGAACGAGCTGCTTTCTGGAGCTTCTCCACAGGTACCTGGTGCTCAGCCAGGTCTCCTTGCAGCTCCTGTTTGACACAAGACAAAGCCAAGGTCAGTGGTCCATCACACTCAAGGGACATTCCCCTGCTGGGAGTACTGTGCTCCAAGAAACCCTCTCGAGTTTGCTGCCTGGGGCCTCCTGAACCTGCAGTTACAGCCTTGGCCAAACAAAAAGGCAAACAAAACCAAATCTTGCTGTTGCTGCTGCCTTCTACCACTGCTTCTGCTCAGAGCAGAGGCTGAATTTCTGTACGTCAGGCGATCCCTCCCGAGATCACACACCTTAGCACTAGTGAGTTGCTTCTGCAGAACAGTAGGATCTGAAGAAACTGTCTCCGAGATGAGCTTCCCAACTGCTGCTTCGCTCTCCTGCAGCCAAGTCTTGAGAGATTCTGCCACATCCTGGAACTGCTTGTAGTAACCCAGCAAGGTGTTCAGGTGGGAGCCAAGCTTGGTGCACTGCAAAGGAGCAATAAGGCAGAACGTGAGGAGGCTCAGGAGCACAGAACAACCCGAGTGCCTCTGGAGAAAGCAGGCAGATCACTAAGGATGGGGAGGGAAATCCTGCCATATAGGAGACAGTTTTGAGAGGTAAAGCGCTACTCCAGCACAAGCCCTGGAAGAACATGGACCTACTGTCTGCAGTGCTAAAAGCACAGCCAAATTCAGGGAAAACGCCAGCACTACTTGTTTAAGGAAGACAACAGCCTGCAGGGTTTAACTGATGGCCCTTGCTGTACCTTGGTGTGCAGCGTGGTGTATCGCTGCGTCGCGTCCTCCAGCTTGCTCCTGACTACGCTTCCCGACGTCAGGGGCCGGGCATCTCGGTCCTTGGCAGCTCCCTCTGCATCCAGCACCTTCTGCCCTGACATGGTGACAAAGCGCAAGTCGCCCTTGTGGGAGATGACGTCCTCCGAGAAACTTCCCTGTCGGAGCAGCAGCTGCTGGAGAGACGCCGAGTCGCTGTCCCCTCTGTACATCCCTTCCAGGTCTTGCTCCGCTTGCTTCAGCCATGCCTCGAACTCGCCGTGATCGCGCAGGAACTTCTGCAGCTCGTCCCGCAGCTCCTGCACCTGCTTCAGCTGCGTCTCCGACCGCGACAGCGCGGTCCCGTACTGGTCCTTCAGCTCCGCCAGCCGGCCCTGGAGCGCATCCCGCTCCTCCGGCGTGAGGTTGTGTCCTTGCTTGTCCAGAAAAGCTTGCGCCACCTGCGTGGCCAGGATGATGTCCTGCTGCTGGGACAGCAGCTCCTGGTGCTGCTCCTGCACATGCAAACAAGCCCATGTGAGTCCCACCACGGAGCACCTCTGTCCCACGGCACCTCGCAGAGGATGCAGCCTCCAGGAGGCCAGACAGGGACTTCTCGGAGTCCCTGACTCCATACAGAAAATGCCAGGTCACTCTGAATCAGGGCTTTGGAGGCCAGACCCAGCCACCCTCCCACTCTACCCCCAGCTTGGCCGGTGGCTTGGGGCACCCGGCAGCCCTAAAACCTGCTCTGATGCTGAGAGCAGAAAGCTTTAAGGGGGATAGGGTGTCAGTGCTGACCTTCAGCCTCTCGTACTGCTCCTCCAGCTCCTTGGCAATGCTGTCGTCAGCACGGCCATCAGGAGCATCCTGAGCATCCCGTCCCGCTCCCGGTGCTGGCTCAGGGAGGTGCGGCTTGTACTCCAGGATCCCACCCTTCTGCTCCAGCGATGCCACCCAGTTCAGAAGGGAATCGATTTTCTTCCTGTTTGCCTCCAGCTCTTCGGAAGCTTTTGCCTGAAAACACAAAGACAAAGATGAGAAGGATCTCTGTTAGGCAGGTTCAAACTGCCAGGGATGGGAGACGAAAATGAGCAGAAAAATAAAAACTCTAAACCATGGGCCTCCCTTTCCCCTCAATGATTGGAGCTGCTTGATGCTCCTCCTCGCTGGAAAGGCCTAAACACAGAGCAAGGTGGAGAAAAAGGAAATTGCTCCGTTCCCTAGTGCCCAGCAGAGGAGCACAAGGCCTTCAACGAAGCTGTTTCTACCCTCTAGCCCTGGGGTCCATCTCAATCCCGAGCTCACAGCTCTTTGCACGTCACCTTCTCAGTCTCCTGCTGCACTGCGGCTGTCACGGCGCTCTCTAGCTCCTTCTGGGCTCTCTCTGCCCTCTCCTGAAGGGACTGGTACTGCTCCTTGGCCTGCTGCAGCTTCTCATGCAGTGCCGTCAGCTCCTCAGGCTTCACCTTCGCCTTGTTCTCCTCCAAGAACTGCTCGGTGGTTTTCAGGACACCGGCAAAGGAGGTAGCCTGGGTGTTCATGCTCCTCTGCAGCTCCTAGGTGTGCAGAGGGACCATCGGCTCCGGGTGTCCCAGAGAGGCACCGCAGCACCTCTCTCCTCCTTCCCACCCCGTTTCCCCAAGCACCGACCTTAACGCTGCTCTGTCTCTGCTGCAAGGTGGCCAGGTCGGCGTCGCGGGGCGCCGCGGGCTGCTCGGCCAGCGTGTCCGCGGCCGCGCCGAGCCAGGCGCGCAGCTCCTGCAGCCTCTGCGCGCAGGCTGCCTGCTGCTCCTGCAGCGTCTGCGCGCGAGGGGACAGGGGAGAGGAGGCCGTTAGCACCAGCCCTGCACCCCCCGGCCCGCGCGGCGCTGGAAAGCAAGGCAGGAGGTTACAGCTGGAGCACTTCCCGGGAGGATGCAGCACAGAAATGGCTTTGGCAGCTCTCCGTGGGCTCTCTCCCTCTCTCCGAGACCCTGGAGAGACTCTGGTGTCACTGCTGCGCTGAGGGCTCCACGTGGAGCCATGCTCCAATTTACACCCTTGGGAGTGTTTCCCAAAAGTTCTTTTCTGCTCAACTTTAAGAGCACTGAAATTGCACTGAGGACTCATCTAATGAGAGCTGGCAGCAGCAGCAACCTCGTGGAGCCCTGAGCAACCAAAGGCAGGTTTGCTTTTGACACCAGTGTTAGAGAGGGAGCCTAGGAGAGAGCAAACATTTCTGTAGCTGATCCAGCTCCTATGTTTTGCTGCCAGTGCACATTACAGAAGCGCTTGTTCGAGCAATTGAGCATGATGTGACCTAAGAGTCCCTGCACCGTTTCTGTTTCCTTTCCCAGGGGAAACAAACACTTTTGAGTTTCCCTGGGCATTCCAGCAAGGTGAGGTACAAACTTGTGCAAAACACTGTGCTTGATTCTCTCAATCCTAAGATAAATGACAGAAGCCATTTGAAAGAGCCTTCTTAAGAGCTCTTCAGCTGCAAAGCGAGTTCTTCTTGGGTTAGGATGGGCGCACACTGAATCTGAAAAAGCAAAGCAAACTGGTTAATACACACACACTCCAGATGGACAGGCAAGAGTTACAGAGAGCAACTGTTAATTAAAAAAAAATATTAATACTGTCTTGAATAAGATCCATGCAGGGATATGTGCTGGAGGAAGACAGCAGTTGGGGAAGTTGCTGGCTGCCTTCATACATCATTGACAGCTGTTTCTTTTGGACCAGCAAAACCCAACTTTTGTGGTGAAAATAAGATGTTAACGCCACTGGTTAGGACCAGCTGTCTGCGGTGCCTGCTGCACAGGGACTTTCTGGCGGGGCTATTACAGACTGGGGCTTCTTCTACCACCCCAAAGGCACCTGGTGTTCAGAGAAGGGATGTCCAATTGTGCTACCCAGCCCCCTGAGAGGGCTTCAGCTTTTGGGAGCAAAGCTGTCTGAGGGTGACATGGGAAGAGGAAGAAAGACTTTAAAGGAAGCTCATGATGTGCAGTGGGAAGTCATGAACCAAGTGGCATGCAGGTGCAATCCCACCAATAAGGTGTCTCAGTGCATGTTGCTGAAGGCCAGAAAGTGCCTCGGAGAACACACTGCAACCAGGCAGTGGATGTGCCACAACCTTCACCTGATCTGTCCGCTCGGCTCGCTGCAGACAGACCTGCAGCACCTCCAGCTGAGCCGCCACGCGCTCGGACAGCTCCCGGAAAGCCTTCTGCAGCTCGTTGAGCAGCCTCAGCAGCTGCCTGCTCTGCTGCGGGG
The DNA here is from genome assembly GCA_032353885.1 of Nothura maculosa. Lineage (NCBI taxonomy): Eukaryota > Metazoa > Chordata > Aves > Tinamiformes > Tinamidae > Nothura > Nothura maculosa. Next base: position 2,663,851 of record JAUBOD010000561.1, read on the forward strand.
TCAGGTCCTGCGCGTGCTCCGAGATGAAGAACTGAATGTCGAAGGCAGTGGCATCGAGCTCGGATTTGGTGTCGGCAAGGGGCTCTTTCAGCTCCTGAATGGAAAGGAAACAGCCTGTCAGAAAAACTGCTCTCCAAGGCAAGTGCTTTCCTACACTGCTGGCTTCAGATGAGATACACAAACAAACAGGATTTGCTGCTGCACAGGTGGCAGGATTATTTACAAAAGTACTTTGCTATCAGAGCAATATATTCCTGAAACCCAACCAACTCCACCTGAAGCACACACAGTGTCAGTGTATCTGTGTCTCACGAGTGCATTTTTCTAAGGCCCCTCTAAACCAGGTCTCTAGCTCCATACCACGAAGTTGCCCTGACCTTGTTCATAAAACTGCCCTGTCTAGGTGGGCTTGGTGATGTTCTGCTGACACATCCAGACATGGAGCTGCCAGGGGCTCCTGGCTGCTTGGGATGGCCCATGATGACAATACATAGTTCCAGTGACTGCCAGAGCCTCCATCCCCTTCAACCTGCACCTCTCCCCCTCATCGTGCATCTCTCCTGGTCGCCTGGGCTCCTTACACATCTGCATTTGGATACGTTCCCCAAAGGGCCAAAGTGAATATTTTATATATAGTGGTAATAAATGTCACAAAAACACCACCATAGCTCCTCCCGCAGCAAGGGATAAAGACAAACCCACCAAGACTGCAGGAGAGAAGCAGGATTAAAAGCTTCTCCTCCCTGCAGAGGATGGTGACTGTATCAGCCCGGATTAGGGGCGTTGCCATGGTTACCTTGTAGTGTTGGAGGCAGCGATTCAAGCTGTCGGCGTCAGGCCCCCGCTGGCAATCGCTGCTGTCCAGCGCCTGGGCGGTGCTGGAGACCCAGCTCAGCAGCTCCTCCAGTTTGCCCTGGAGACTCTCGTGATGAGCCACTATTTTAGCCTTTAAGTGAAGCACAAGCGTGCGTGGTTTAAATAAACAGCAGATTAAGCACAGGGAGCCTTGTGGGCCCAGCGGGTGGGGAGGACACTGGTGGGCTCTACCTTTTCGCTCTCCGCTGCTCCACGGAGGTTGAGCAGCTGGGATTCCAGGACATCAGTCGCCGAGCTCAGGGACTTCTGAAGGTTCTTGGCATCCTTCTCCAAAGCCTTCAGTAATTGCTCAGGGACTTCTTCAGGCGGGTTGGCCACAATCCACTTCACAGCGTCCAACTCCTGATTCACTGGAAAGCTCAGCTCCTTGAGCTCCGTGTCCAGGGCCTGCGGCACACAGCATCATTACGTCTAAGACGCAGCCACTTCTCGCTGCCAAAACTGACAGTATGGCCAAGGTTTGGAGAACCAGCTCCAAGTGATTTATCTGCTAGACAGATCCACTGCACCCGACCCATGCAGACGCACTCAGCTGCCAGCCCTCAGCTGTCTTTCTTCAGGCAATAAAATTAATTTCAGTCACACTTAGGTTATTGTCTGAGCATGGGCTGCGAGGCGAGCCAGAGGGAGGGCCAGAAAGATTGACTTTGCATAGAACTCTCCGCTAAACTTGAGACTAACCCCCTAGCTCGCTTATCTTACGTGAGGAGGAGCTGCAACAGCCATGCATGAAGCTGAGGAGATCCAGGGGTGAGGAGGAAAGTCCTGCCTACCCGGAGCCTCTCACCTCAGCCTGCTGCAGCAGCTCCTGCAGCGCTGCCAAGTTCTGCTCCGCTGGCTGCACCCGCTTGATTTTCATCTCAATATCACGCAGCATGGAGAGGTAAGAGATCAGCTTCTCATCGTGCTCCAGACACATCTTCTTGCTGAACATAATCTACAGAACCCAAAGGCAAAACAAAACCTCAGGGGCAGGTAGAAGGGAAACCAGAAGGTTATATGTATTTTCTTAAGAAAATTCTTAACGCTCAGTTTTAGGGGCTTTCCACTTGCTAGCCTGTCTAGAAGATTTACTACAGGAAAAACAAAACACATGGCTCTTTTTTTTCCAGCAGAAGGTTATAAATGCCAACAGACCCATGGTGCTGCAGTAAAAGCACACAAACCCCCCTGTCCTCCTCCTTAGTCATTTGTAAGTAATGCTTCAATAAAAAGAAGCCGCAACTAAAGCTGGAATGTTTTCAGCCATACATCACCGGCTTGTTTGCCAAATCCTTGTTAGCTGATCCTGGAGCACTCAGCCCCAAGCAGACACTTGCAGCCGTTCTTGGTGCTCCCGGAGGACCTCCAACAGATTTAATCTCAAATAGACGCAAAGAGCTAATGGAAAACGTTGGAATAGCAAGAAGAACAGCTTACCTTGGCTGGTCTCGTGGATTCCTTGGAGGTTTCCAGCAGTTCCCCCTCAGCTATCACAGGTAAGAGCAAGCTAGACTGCCGGGATCTTTCCTGGTGCGTCTGCTCCTGGGATTTAGAGGGGAGCGAGGAACCTGCTTGCCCCGAGCTGAACTCTCCTAATGGCTTTTGTGGTGTCTTTTCCGCATGCTCAAGGATTACAGAGGTTTCCTGAGCTTCTCTGGGCTCCTCTTTGATAATTAATTCTCCCAGTTTTTTGCCTGCTGCAGGGGTTGCAGGTGACGCAGGACTGGTGGTTTCCACTTGGATGTGTTCCTGGGATGTCCCTACCTCCCGTTTCAAAGCTGCAGAGGAATCTTGACCATTTCTGGTGTCATCTGCCATTACCTCTTGGGATCCCTCTCCTCCTGTGGGATCAAGGTGAACCTCTCTAAGTTTCCCTTTAATTTTCTCAGAAATGGACTTCTCTTCTTTTTCAGAACCGTTCTGTCTTCTGGTTTCCATTTTCTTTTGCTCATCTGCATCTTTTGGCGATTCGCCTGTAATGCTCTTGGTTGTGGTTCCATGTTTTTGTTTTGGAGTGCGTGAGATGAGCTCCTCCTCTATCTCCTCTGGAATTTCTTTGGAAACTGGCATGAGAAGGGGCTGTTTTCCCATGGCAGATTTCTCCAGCTGAGTGCTTTCTTCTGGGATACTAGTCTGCTTTCCCTTCTTTTTCTTGGTTTTCTGCTTTTGGGTAGGTTTTAGATCTATTTCAATTGACTTTTCCTGAGCAATTGGACCTTTTGTATCTAATATCAAGGCACCTCCTTCAGTGTCTTTGAGGCTTCTCTCATGTGCAAGCTTCTCTTCTGCAGGTTTCTTACAGATGACAACCTTGGAGGATTCTCCAGACTTTGCAGGAACAAACTCTCCCTTTCCCCCACCCACAGACACCAATTCCTTTGGCATTGCCTCAGCTACCTGATCCTGATCCATGCTGCCCATTCCCTCACCTCCTCCAGAGGCCACGGCGGCACCTTCACGCTCTGCCACCGATCCCGCTGCACTTACAAACCCTCTCCTTGTCTCCTCGCTGTCCTCAACGCTTTGAACCATCTTCTTGTCAGAAAATGACTTCTCCTCCGACCTCAATTCCTCCTTTGTCTCCTCCCGCCTCAATTCCTTCCCCTCAATGTCTTCCATGTAGGAGCTGCTTTTTCCTACCCCTTTTCCTGCAGTCTGTACCGTGACTGTCTCCAAAGGGAGAGATGTTGTCCCTAACACTAAGGGGTGTTCTGGAGTCACCTCAACCTTTCCTCGGTGCTGATGAGCTGCACCGTCCTCCAAAGCTTCCTGCGGAAGCAGTTTGGCTTTCCCTGCTTTTGCTCTCCCTGGTGTCAGTGGTGGTCTCCCTGAAGCAGTGTCTCTATCTCCAGCCATGTCACGGCTCATTGCTTCAGATCCAGCTCTGTGCTCAGCAACATCAGGCTTCCTTGTAGTACTAGGATGGAGGGGAGATGTTTTTTCCAACTTTCCAGGCAAAAGAGAGGATTGTTCATCTTTATGGACTTCAGAGTCATATTTGTCTTTAGATATTTGAGTATCTTGAATGCTGGTAGCTAATTTTTGGCTAATCAGTCCTTTTTCAACAGCTTCCTTCAAAGCCAATCTTTTCCCAGTGCCAGCATCCACAATGCCTCCGGTCATCACCTGGTGGGACGCGATGTGTCTGGCCATGTCCTCGTCCAGCAGCCCCTGCTCCAGAGCAGACTTCAGGGACAGCCTCTTGCTGATGGTGCCTTCCACAAACCCTCCGCTGTCTGCTTGAGCCTGCAGCAACCGCAGCGTTGGTACCAGATCCGCTTTCCCCAGCCTCACCGCCTCGGCACACGGGAGCTTGCTCCCCGACACCTCGTCCTTGATGGCACTGAAGGGATGAACCTCCAGATACCTCTGACCAGATTCAATGTCAATTTTACATTTCTTTATGAATTCCGAGTAGGGAACTATCATGCAGCTCTCAGGATCTACAATTCCCTGTTTTATTTCTGGAGATGACATCACTTTCTCCATAAGTTCTTCAGGCAACAACCCCTCCTTAACTGCCTGGGAGAGTGTCAGTCTTTGGCCAGCAGCAGGATCAAAAATACTTCCACTCCCAGCTTGGATTTCTTGCGTTTTCCTTTGGAAGTCTGGATTAATGAGCCCTAATGATACTGCCTGGGGCAAGGGCAACTTTTCCTGTGTTTCTGGATGAACATATTCATGCAGGCACACGCTTTCTGCCTTTACAAGTTCCTCACACAAATCTTGATCAACCAAACCATGTTTCATGGCGTCGTTTACCGAAAGCCTCATTCCAGACACATGATGAATGATTCCTCCGCCAGCAATCTGCTTGGTCAAGAGCTGAAGAGCTGTTTCCTTTGTGAGGAGCCCTTTTTCAACAGACTGCGCAACAGTCAACGGCTGCTTGGTTTTGGGATCCATAATTCCACTGGTTTCAGCCTGTAAATTAATGAGTTTCTGCCTAGTTGCCTCATCAGTGTCTTTCCCTTTAGAAGCCTTCTCCAGTTGGACCAGCTCTTTCTGACTAGATGGCTCTACAAGGCCAAGCTTGGAAGCCAAAGTGACTGATATTTTTTTGCCACGTTTCAAGTCAACAATTCCCCCCGTAACCACTTGCCCTTCCAAGATCCTCATTGCAGTCTCCTTGTCCAGAAGGCCAACTGCAGCAGCATCTTTGACAGAATAAATGAAGTTATTACCTGGGTCAAGAACCCCACTTATTGCTTTGTCAGACGCAAGAACCTTCTGGAGAAGCGTCTCATTCATCAGACCTTCTTCAATGACTTCCTCGGTGGTTAGCGACTCGCGCGTATGCGAGTCAAAGAAGCCACTGAACATTCGCATTTTCTCCATTAGCTTCACAGCGGTGTGGCTGGAGACAACTCCACAGGCTACTGCTTCATTCAGAAGAAGAGTCTTGCCAGTCTGCTCATGGATGATGCCACCACTTTGGAGCTGTGCTAACAGCCGTTCCAAGGTGGCATCTCCTTCCTGCTCCGTAGGGACTGGCAGGGACACTTCATAAACACTCTCATCACCTGGTAATTGTTTCCTCTCACTTTCTTCCACTTCCAATACACCTTCAGCTTTTTCGGTATGTGTGTCTGTGTGCTCTGCCTCTCCAGTTTTAGGGAGCACAATCTCCTGTCTTGCCACAAAGCTGCTCTCAACTGGTTCATCATTTAGCAAATAAACCTCTCTTCCACCTCCTACTTCTAATTCCAGTTTCTCCACCTCCCGAAAGCTCTCTGTCATGATTTCTGCTCTCTCTCTACTTTTTAAAATATCCACCAATATGTGGCTTTCACTCTTCACAGCACCTGGCCTGGTTTCAGATGTCCTCTTTTGATCTCCAGTACTTTCTCTTCCATCTACTGCTATAGGTCTGGACTCTTCTGTCTCAGCGATCACTTCCTTTGTTTCTCTGATTTCACTACTAGGATGTTCTGGCATCAATAATTCTCCATGATTTTTGTCCTTGATTGTAGGAAGTATTAACTCTCTTCCAATTTCAGCATCACTTTCACCCTTTGTGGTAGCCTGTTGAGTAGAAAGCTGCTCTTGCTCCTCCACAAGCAGCACATTTTCTCCATCCTCCAAAAAGAGGCTTCCTGGTTCTGCCACTACCTCCCCGTTCTCCAAAGCAGTTCTGGGTAGCAGACCCTTTTCACTTTGTCCTTTTGAAAGAGCAAATTCAACCTCAAGCTGCTGCAAAGCCAAACCATTGTAAGAGTCTCTTTCAAGAGCTGCACTCTCCTCTGCCTCCTCAAAGCTTTCACCCGCTTCCAACACATGGGCACTGGATCCATTTCTCTGGGTTTGGATGAGAGCTTTAGTGAGGTTATTCAACTCTTCATCTACTAAGAGCAGCTTCTGGCCGTCGTGGATGTTGATATAGCTGTGGGTCATCAAGTGGAACATCAGCCTTTCATCATCACTCCTTAGCAGAGGGTCGCTTTGCTCTTCCTGACCTGCAGGACTCCGGGAACTCGGGCTCTGTTTGCTGTGTCCAGCAAGCTGCACACTGGGCAGGACATCAGGTATCACTGTAGACTTCAGCTTCTTGGCCATCTCTCTCTCCAGGATGTCATATTCAACCGCTTTCTTCCAGGACAACACTTCAGTGGTTTCGGGGATAAAGACAGCCTTGATGAATTGCCTCTTGTTGAGCATCTTGTAAACTAACTCTGTGGACAGTAGGCCTTGCTCTAAGGCATCTGCAACAGGGACAATCTCCCCAGTTTCTGGCCACAGGAGCCCCATGAAAGACCAAAGGGATTCCAGGATCACCAAAGCAATCCTTGGTCCTACCAACTCTTTCCTCACAGCTTCATCAATGGTCAGTCTCTCTCCCGTGACTGTATCAATGATGCCACCCGTTCGAAGCTGCCGGCTGAGCAGCGCACACGCCATATCCTGGTCAATTAAATTATGTCTCATGGCTTCATCCACAGTCAGCCTGTGCCCTGACCTGGGGTCCACGATGCCCCCAGCAAAGAGCTGCGCTTCCAGCAACCTCACTGTGACCTGCCTGTCTATCAGCCCTTCCTGCACAGCGCGGAAGATGCTGACTTTCCTGCCCGACTTCAAGCTCACCATCCCACCCGCCAGCTGCTTGACTGGCAGCAGTTTCAGCCCGGTCTCTTGCTGGATGATGCATCGATGCATGAGTTCAGCTAGACTGATTTTCTCAGCAGTGTTGGGGTCAATCAAATTCCTTCCACCTTCCAGGTGAGACAGCAGTTTGGAATACAGCTGGGGAGTGAGGAGCTGTTCTTGCACGGCTGTCTCCATGCTGACTCTGCTGTGACACGCTTTAAAGCCCCCAGTGACGAGCTCAACCTCCAGAATCTTTAAGGCGATGGTCTCGCTGATCCTTCCCTCTTCTACTGCAGCTATGACAGGGAGGAGCTGTGTGCCTTCACGTCTGACTTCATCCACCTGGTGAAGGGCATCCTTCAACTCCTGCAGCACCTGGAATGTCCTGAGATCGATGATGTTTCTTGCCAGACTTTCCTCCAAGGAGACTTTCTCGTTGGTCTCTGGAACAACTAAGTCAGATGTGATAACCTGGGCCTCCAAGAGGACTAGGCCAGTGTCCTGGTCTATAAGACCTTTCTGCATGGCACCAAAGACAGGGAATATTTCCACTGTGCCGAGATCAATCACTCCAGCCACTGCTTCGCTGCCCTAAAACAGAAAGAGAAGGAAAAAAACAATCAGAATTGAGCATTCCTAGCAAGCAGACTGTAGGAGGTCCAGGCAGGTCTCATTTTCCAAAATAAATTAAAAGAACAAACCCCAAAACGAGCTAGAAAGTGAGTCCCAAAGTGTTTGCAATGCACCTCCAAAGGCACCACAGAGCGGAGCCTTTACCAGCGTGCACATGGTCAGCATGTTTGAATGCTCATCACATCCCTGAGCCAGGGCAGCACCGAGACACTTCCAACATCCCCCAGCAGCAACGCAGCAAAGCGGCAAGCAGCGCACTCCAGAAGCGCTCCGAGCGCACCACGGAGAGGTGGAGAAAAGGGGACCGACAGCCCACCAAAGCTGCTCAGCAACTCCCTTTCCAGGGAAAACCAGACCAAACAAACCCCATTTTGGACCATCAGAGGAAGAAAGGAAAGAATTCCACTGAAAGGACCTTCTCCTGACTTGCGCCGTGCTCAACAACTGCACTTCCCGAGGCAGACCTTGAATGCCAGGAATCTGGGAACAAAGCAGCTCCCATGCCGTGGAGGAGCTCCCAGCAACCACATTCCATCCATGCATTAGGACATGGGAGCTGCCTCGGACACACAGCCAGTTCTCTGGCAACCTCTTTGCCCTGCTCTAGCACCTACGAGGAGCCGTGCTCTTTAGATAAGGCAAGTGAAGAAATATTAAGGAGTTGTCAGTCCCAGAAGGGAGACAACAACAGCCTGGGAATAGACCACAACTTAGTACTGCTGCAGGGGCTTTTCTCTTCCTAGTATCTGCACAGGAAGGTCATAATTAAAATAACAACAAAAGGGTAACAGCACTTCTGGCATATGGAATTCTATCCCCACTTCTTGGGCACAAAGTGGGTCCAAGCACTACAGGATTTCCATGGGCATAAGGAGAAAGCAATCTGGACTGTAGAATTAGTTCATTTTAGCACCTCGAGCCACTCAGACTTCTTTAACAGTGAGTCCAACAGGAAGGTCACGGGTGCTTGGTAAGGCCTGTGCAGCTCCAAAATGGCACTCAAGAATGCAGCCTCCAGTGCACAGCTTTGCAATTCCCCCAAATGCATCAATACTGCCCAAACAGGGCGAGCCTGATGGAAAATGAGCTCCCCAGCATCACTGCCACACTTGGACATGCATGTTCTGATATGAACAAGCTGTAGAAAGACAGAGAAGAGAAGGCAAGAAGAAAGAGAGGGGAAAAAAGAGGTAGAAGGGGATGGGGGTAAAAGGCTTTTACTTACCAGAGTTGCAGCGTGTGCCTTGAGCAGTTAAAGACAGAGCCTTACGGAGCAGTTCAGCCGTATCACACACAGTGTAAAGCTTGGTGTTAGCGTCCAGCATGCGACTGCTTTGTTTGCAAAAAGAGCCCCACACACAGGTCGTCCTCGTTTTCCCTTTTGTGTGTTTTGTTTGTTTAAATCCCGGAGGGTTAGTTAAAACTTGTAAGCAAGGATGTCAGTTAATCTTAAAAAACAGTTGACATGAAACACAAACTGTACAGGGACACATCATGCTCAATTTAGCGCATTCTGCTTTGCACTTTCGGGCTTTTAAATTCGTAACCTCTCTCTAACAGTTGGATGTTTCCAGCAAGCAAATGTTAAGAGTTCTTCAGGCTCCCTCTACAATGAAGCAACTGGACCCTCAGCAGCCACAGGGAGGGTCTCCTGCCCCAGGACTCGCTCTGCTTCCTATTTTGCCTGGGCTTTGTAGAGAATGTGAGTGAAAATTGGCCCCTGTTCCAATGTGGACCCCTGAACACCCTTAGGCTGCACAAAGGCAATCCCAGCCCTGGAGAAAGCTTTTGTATGACAGGTCTTTTTCCTGCCCAGGAGGGAGGAAGAGGGAAAGGAAAAGGCAACGTGTTATTAAATCCAATTCTAAGAGCCACTGGATTCTTAAGTGAAAGCTAGACATGCAGATTTTGAATAAATGTCATCCTCTCTCCTTGATGTGCTAGACCAGTGCTTCACTCACTGACACACCAGCAAAATCTGTGTCACGTTCCTGTGAGGAGGCCATTGCTTCAGAGTACAGGGAGCCAGCAAGCAAACACACAAATATATCCATTGACACATGTATATACACTTATATAACACATACACATATATCTGTGAATGACTGAAGACAGCTAGCACCAATAACAGAGGCAATAAGGATGCAATTTGGGTCCTTCCTACCCAACACATGAGTGGAACAAGAGATGGAGATTGACAGGAGCACTGTTGGATGCAAATGGAGACAGCTGGGGGTCCAGCACTATCCAGGGAAGATCCCCCAGGTGAGCAGAGGGCCTGTTGAATATTGCAGTTGCCTTCCAGCTGCAGAGCAACTTAGTTCAGTTGCATCTTGAATCTCTCACCAGACCACTGCCCCTTCCATGGGCAAGGGGTAAAGAGCTTGCACAGGCCAAGAGCCTTCTGCAGAGGAATCTTCTGCCACATGCAGACCTGTGCGATCGAGCTCCATACTCCAAAAAGTATTATGTGAAAGAGACCCATTTGCTAAGGGAACAACTTTAAGGATAGAAGCCCATTTGCACCTTTACCCTTGATAAGAACAAGCTGACTCCTCTGCAGAGGGCCCAGCTCTGATTAACACCATTGCAAAGGAGACTCTCAGTGACCTGGAAGCAGCTTGTGCTTGGCCTCCAGTGATCACGTCAGCTCAGACCCCATAACGTGATGCATGGGGAGGAGGGCAATCACGTGCAATTAGGAAAGGCCACTGGCCATGAGACACACCCAAACAAAGCCTCTTTCACCTCCAGAGTAACCTGTGGCTGAGACGCTCCCCATGTGCACGGGGAACAGTACCTTGTGCTCTGTCTCCTGAGCCAGCTGGCTCTGGAGTTGCTGGAGGTGCTCACTGGAATCATTGCAGAGCCCCTCGTAGGTCTCCTTGAGAGCACCAATCTGAGCAGCAACCTTCTTCTTCTCCTGATGGGAAAGCCTGCAAGGTGAAGGGGAAATATCTTAGGGAAACTATACAAAACACCTCCCAGCTGCACAGTTTTAGCATATTCTCACAAAGGAAAGAGAACATGAGGAGTCCTTTCTTTCTACAGCTCTGCTCTGCACCCAGCTCAGCTGCAATCCATAAGGTTAATTGTGCTCAGCAAAGGCTGATTTGCATTATAACAATCAAATCCATAAACATGAGGGGTTGGACCACTGCTGCAGTGGGTTAAACTTGGCACAACAGGATAAACAGGGTGCATATTTCTTATCCCCTATTGCAGATGAGGAAAACAGCCCCTTTCATGTGCAGCTATTATCAATGGTAGTGAGACTGGAATCTCAGGACACCAGCACCTAACTCAAAGCAGCTCTCCTGTGCCATACTCACTTGTGGCTGTGTTTTGCCAGAAAAATTTGGGAAGTTTTGATGGCCTCAGAGACCTGTTCCTTCTTTGCAGCCAGCTCTTCATTTAGAGCCTGTTAAGAACAAGAAGGAAGAATTCAGCAAGAATTCTTCAACAAGAATTCACCAAGAATTTAGCTGCAGAAAAAGAAGTTAAAGAAATTGGTACGATGTGTGAATCAGAGCTGGACAGAGGAGGTCCTTGACTTACCTGCTGCTCCAAGATTGATTTCTCAATGTCTACCAGCTCCCTGCTCAGGGCAGCAGCAGTCTTGCCTTGCACACTCTGCCTCAAACCAGAGGCCCAGCCCAGCAGTTCCTTCACCTTGTCCACATGTTCCTGCTTCTCTTCCTCCACTGCTTTCTGTAAACAGAGGAGGGAAGGAGATACCTGTGTCAGATGAGGCCAGGATTTCCAAAGGCTGCTGGCAGCAGGACCTAAAACATGCTCTAAATGTCAGACCCAAAAAGTGGGAGGGCAGGTGTTAATGTTGGAGCTTCTTTGGGACACGCTGGGAAATGAATGTGGACGTTTTGAATAAAGAGGTTAATTCTGCCTGAGGCTCATACCTCCTCTTCCTCCAACCGCCGGAGCGCATCGCTGATGTACTTCACATGCTGCGTTGTCAGTGTGACCAGAGCCGTATATTGAGTCCGCAGATCCATGAACTGCGAGAGGAAAGAGAGGCAAACGGAGTGCATCACCTCAAACCAGCCAGCCCAGAGCTACATATTTTACAGTATAGGACACGACTACATCATCTCTCACTTGGAAAGCTCCCCAGGCACCTGGCAGAGCCCGTAGAGCATCAATGAAATGCAGCGAGGGGGAGGGTGGTGGCCACACACGGCATGCTGCACAACACCGGAGCGGAAGGGAACTCCCGTCACGGACACCGGGGCGGGTGCTCAACTCTCACAGAAAAGGGCACTGGGGGCTTTGATATATCCACACGGAGCAGACAGGACCTCAGTCTCTAAAGGTCTCATCTCCAAGATGCACACTCAGGAAATGCTGCATGGCGCTCTGGGTATTTACCTGGGGAGGCTGATGGGCTGAGCCGACCCCGCTAGGATTGAACCAGGGGTTGCCAGGAACCCAGGTATTTCATACCTGGTACTCAGAGCACTAAGCCATCCTCTCTGGCTATTGGAAAAAACAGCGAGGGTGGAAACTTTATATAAAAGCGTTTAGCAGAAAGGAGCTCATTTCACAGAGAGGCTGCTCATCGCTTTGCTCAGAGAGAAGGATCCCCTCAAATTCCTTCCCTACAAGTGCGAGGGGAAAAGGCTCCTACCTCCTGCGTGATGACATCCGAGGAGGAAGGCATGCGCCGGCGTTTCATGGCAGACTTCTGCTGTGATTCAACAAATGCCCTGTACGTCATGAGCTGCAACTCATAGTCCTGTGAATGAAGCCAAGGGGGGTTGTTATTTCATTAATGCTGCTGCTCTTGGCTCTCCAGTTCAGGCTGCTTCTTTGCATGCAGAGCCAGGGAAGCTAAGTGAATATGGGATAGGAATTGCTCTGGGGCTGTTTATGCCTGGCCAGGGTTACCCTGGGGTGAGGAAGTGGACCTTACCTTGACAGCAGCCGAGTACTGCTGAGAGAATTTCTGACATTGGTCCAGTTTGGCTTGATTTTTCTCAATTTCTGCAGCCAAGGCCTTCAACAAAATTCAAAACAAAAGCAATCACCAGGATGGCTGCCTTTGGCCCAGTGGGCTGAAATATCCATCCCCCAAGTTATAGCTTCAAGTGCAAACCACCCTTCACAGCCCAACGGGCTCACAGGAATTCCTGCAGCACCACGAGTGCCTGAGCAGCTGTTGATGGCTGCAGATTTGGGTTGCTGCTCTCCCTGGCTGCCTAACAGCATGCAAGTGGCTGGGTACAACCCTGCTCTTCCCCAAGGCACCGCAGGCCTTGAAGCATTGATGTGTTCAAGCTCACAGAGATCTTAACGTAAGAAAAGAGGCGACGTGTTTGCTGCAGTGACCCTGGATGTCCCAAGGCCCTTGTGGCGGTTAGGGTTTGGCGGCCGGAAGATGTCGCGCTGTACGGGAAGGCGGGACCCCCTCTCCTGATAGCCAA
>JAUBOD010000561.1:2676966-2692665 GCA_032353885.1 Nothura maculosa
CCAGGTCGCCACGCCTACGACAGGCAACAGGCCCTGACTTACCGTTTGCTTGCTCAGCTGCTCTGACAGCACCTTGCTGTCTTCTGCTTGCCCTGGTTGCATAAGTTCCTGCTCGATGGTGATCTCCTCAATCCACTGCATCAGGGTGCTGCGGCACTTGCGGTAGTCACTGAGCACCTCCTGGATGTTTTCCAGCTCCACGCGGCTGAAAGAGCCATGATAAATAAAAGGAGAGTCAGCCATTAGAATACGGTAGCCATCCGTGGGCAGCACATCTGGAAAAACACTGCTGCTGTCGAGCCTTAAGTAAAGCGTGGAAGCAAATCCATGGAAGGAGGAAGGCAATAGCTCACCGGTTCTCAATCTGCATGGAGACTCTCTGCCAGCGATACCGGAGCAGGTTCACCTTCTCCTGGTAGCGCTCGAGGTCAATGTTGCGCTCCTGTCTCAGGTGCCGCTGCAGCTTCTCAGTCACCGACTCAGCCTCTCCTATGTCGTCTTCCAAGGAGGAGAACACGTGGCTCTTGTCCTTCACTTCGCCCAGCCATTGCTTCAGCAAACAGCAAAAGACACAGTTTAGCTATGGAAGCAGCATGCACAGCTTCGCCTTCAGGCTGTAATTAAAGCCAGAGATTCCCTCCCTCCCACAGTTTAAAAACCTCAGAGGAGACTTTACTCCCTCTTTTTCCTAACCTGTAAAGAACTGGCTTATTATCATCTTAGGAAATGCAAAGTGAAATGGATCTGTGTTCCCAGCTGAGAGCAAAACAGTCTGGCCCATTCCCTGTCCCAGAGCAGCAGAACACAAAGCTGCTGAGATGCTCATATGTATTTGTGCCATATATATCTGCCCAACAAAAGAAAGTACAAGGCCCCAGAGAAAGTAAAGGGGCCTTCAAGTACAAAGGCAGCTCCTTTTCATGCCCTAAGCAATAAGGGGTTAGAAAAGGACCACCAAACTTCCTGGCAGGGAGCTAGGGCAAGAAAAACGGAATACAATGCAAGTTCAGGAGAAAAGGGGAGCTCCCTATTTCACCAGCCTAAAACCCGGCTGTTTTCTCCACTGCATTCTTACGAGAGTGAAAAGTGCCAACCTGTAATGTCGATCTGTGAGACTGAATAGTCATCAAGTCAGCTGGGACTGCCTCCTCCTGGCTCAGCTTAACTTCATAGTCTTTGACTAGAGACTCTGCTCCTTGGGTATTGCGAATAATGGCATCGAGCGTCTTTAACCTGGGAAATCAAAGAGAGACAGCACAATGACTTCAGTGCTGGAGAGAGATTCTCTTCTCTTGACTGTCAAACTGCTTGCCCCAGATGCTAAAGATGGATGAATCCCAGTTACAATCCTGTACAAGTTGTTCTGTTTGAGCAACAGAAAAATAAGATGTTTTAACAGAATTGGGACATTTGTGGAAGCATATGCAAATTCAAAATCCTCTAGCAAAGACTGAAGGGATAAAAGGAATCACAAACAGACTCAGTCTGGAAATCCTAGAAAAAGAATAGTGTCACCAAGGCACAAATGCACAAAGACACGTTGGTGCCTAAAACCCTCTGCCCTTACCCTTGCTGCCTCAATATTGCCAGCTGTAAAGTGGAAGCTGTTTTTTCACAAAGCAGTGTGTAAAGAAGAAGTAGCTGCACACACACCACGAGACAGACACAGGAAGATATTTAGGACTCACTTATCGTGGTAGATAGCAGAGCGTACATCTATCTGGTCCACTGTACTGAAGAGCAAATCAAGCTCAGAACGCAAATGTGGGGTGCTGGGCCCTGTTGGTGCTTTTTTGAAGAAATGGTAGCATGTCTTAGAAATGCTCTTCATGTCACTTTTCAGCTCATGGAGATTGTCCTGCATGTGCTATAGAGGAAAGAGAGAGGACATCACAGGAGCGTCCCAGCAGAGGCACCTGAAGCCCTGTGCTGTCACACATGCACTGCCCACGTCCTTCATTCTCTTTTGCCAGAGAGGAACATGAGGTAGAATTTACTCTACAGAAGTCATTTTAGGCACACACAAAAACCCAGCAGTCACCACCTTCCTCCCCTACTAGGAGGACTCCTCTTCCTCACAACCAGAACTGACCTCATACTTTGAAATGCGGATACTGCTTTCCAGGAGAACGTCACCATCTGGCCAGGCGCTGCCTGGAGATTGGATTAGCTCCAATAGACTCTTTTCCCACTCCTCCAGGCTCAGACGGATGTTCTTGACCTCGGAGAGATAGGTCCTGGCAAGAGTCTCGTCCTTGTCCTCTGTTGAGTCACAGACAAATCAAGCATGGACCCGCAGCCACAGCGAGCACCGGGCACAGCCCCGCAGTAAGAGCAAAGCACCCGGAGGCCTCTGCTCACACGGGAAACAAGTTCATCACATCACCCTTTGTGAATGCACTTAGCAGCAACGCAGCCACAGGGCACCCCACGTGACAGAGTCTCTTGCCTTAGTGCCACTCACAAGCCTGCTGTGTCACACACGGCTCTGAACAGTGGGACAGCGCCTGCCATGTACGGCTTGTTAAGAAGCTAAACACAGGAAAAATTCCTTGTGCGGAACGCATTTGACTGATGACTAATGCACCTCTGGCTGTGGGAGGCTATGAGGGCTCAGCAGTTAACCTGGAGCAGCAAGGCAAGTCCTTTCTATGGGTGCACTGCTAGACAAAGACTGACTACTTGTAGGGATGCAGGAGGAAGGAAAGCAGCTGCTCACATCATCGATTAGTTAGCTCAAAAAGAAGAGAAAATGAAGCCATTGCACAGACCCTCTTTTTTCTTAGTCCCTGTAGCTCCTGGTTAATCCATCAACCCTTTGAAGCTCACCTTTCTCAAGAGATTCAAGCAGCTGCTGCATGTAGTCCTCGGAAGACTCGACTTCCTCTTCCAAGCTCAGCTGGTCTGACACGCTGAACATCTGGGAGTCGCGGCTGTCCTTTTGGAAGTCCTCGTAGTGAGTCTGGAGGCTCTTCATGATACGCTGACAATCCTCCTCACTCAAGGATCTCAGCTGCAAGTGAAAAAGCAGCACATTTAACAGCTTGGAATGACTTCCTATACACACTCTGAAGCTGCTCTCCCTACGCTTACTGACCTCCCTTCACCAAGTGGATATTGGCTCTCCAGAGGCAAAAATGCAGCTCCTTCCCCGTTAGCCTCATGCCTCCCTCCAGCCTTGCCTCCCCAGTGAAATGCTACATTAAGTCCACATTCTCTAATGGTTATAACAGCTCAGCAGCAAACTGCTGTTACTCTGCATATTAGAAAAAAAGCTGCAATCATTTTTGGTTATCCCACTGCTCAGAGTCCATTTTCCTGGCCTTTCCCTTTCCCTTTATCCTCTCGTCAACACAGTCACACCATGAGGCTGGCAGGGAGGTTCACGTGGTACCTTCTCCACGGTGAAGCCTTGCACCAGGGTGAGGTCCTTCCGCAGGTAGTGCCACGAGATGATACTCTTCATGTTCACATGGAGTTGGTGCCAGACACCAATCACCTTCTGATAGAGCTCCTCAACCCTGCCACAGAAAAGAGCAGATCCATCAGCTGCGGGATTTTATCCTCTGGAAGCCACTGCAAGAGTCACTCTGAGGGTTTGCAGTAATACAACCACGAGGGATTTAATAGAGTAACAAGAGTAGAGGAGAAAATGGAGTAAGAGAGAGCAGTGAGCTACCTGTTAGCCATCTCGATGGCCTCTTTGTTTGGAGCAGGGATCAGGAAGCACACGGAGGGCACCATGGCCTCGTTGCCCGTGGGGCTGATCACTTTCCACTTGGTCCTCTGCGAGTTGTCTTCCAGCACACACTCGTCATTCACACAGATGGTGATCTGCAAGGCACCAACAACGCGGCTCCATCAGAAAGCAGCAGCAGCTCCACCTGCTCCCGCCTGGGCTGCCAGCTCCCCTGGGGCAAACTGGGTCCCACACCAGCTTCCTGTCCAAAAACAACCCCCAAAACCCAACAACAAAACCAAGGGATGCTGCCAAGCAGCATAGCACACTCGTGTCTGAGGAGACGACGAGGAAGTTGAGGTTGGCTACCACCCAGGAGGTTACTTGGCTGAAGATGATGAACCTCATCCTCTTTGGGGAAAAGCACCTTAGCTCCTGCCCAGCATAAAGATGAGACCCAGAAACTATTCCAGGAAAAACAGCCACGCAACTTCCCTACTCATCTCTGCCCCCTCCATTCCTGCTTTTCATTGACAGCTACCACGGAACTCATCCAAAACCCTCCCAGGTGCCTTATCCATCCTGTGCCTTTCAAAGTCATGCCAACACCTTGCCAGCCTCCTCACCTCAATCTGACGATAGTCACAAATAGCCTTAATGGGGATTGTGCTCTTCAGAATGTGGTCTGGGTTCCTCGGTTTGAGCTGCACGATGGTTTTGGACCGTCCCATCAGGCTGGCGACGGAGCTCTTGGCCTGAATAAGCTGCTCCTTCTCATCCTGGCAGAAAGAAGAGCAAAACCTGGGTTGCTCAAGGAAGAGAAGAGGCATCTTCGCCATCCCCCCCACCACGAGATGAGTCCTCAGGAGCTATGCTGGGACCTCAACGGCTGAACAAACACGTTGGGAGGATCCCAATGGGAAGAAGGGGTCAGGAAGGAAGCAAGAAGGGAGAACAGACTTTGAGCCAGGGCTAGGACCCTCCACCTATGATTGCCATGGCCCGGCCAAGCTGCATGCACAACACCGGCTCTTTGGCCACTGGGACATGAAACAACTGTCTTGGAAAAGGAAAGGAGGAGAACATGGCACACACTGAAATTAAAAGGAACGGTAGGTTTAAGTGGCAAAAAGCAGGATAAATCCTGGCCAAAAGCCAATGTTTTTTAGTTGCCTAGAGGAGAGGCCACAGAAGCATGCTCCTCTTCCTAAAGCAGAGGATGAAGGCGTGTTAAAACCCATGTTTGGAAGCAGGGGAGGATGAGTCAAGCAGATAAAATACCCCAGGAGAAGCAGCTAGTGGTGGCGTGATGGCACAGGTCCCTGGGTTTGCCTAGGGATGAAACGCTGCATTCTCAAGTCCCACAAGGGCCTGCTGGGTGCAGTGATGGGAGGACCCGGCGGACGGCTCTGCAAAGCTGCTTTCTTTGGAACAATCCAGAGCCTGGGCATGGGGACACGTGCGGATTGCAACACCAGCAGCTCACGGGACTAGTCACAGCTCAGGCCCTTTGCATTGCAGAAGCTTAACAGGGATCCCAGGAAAATGCTCTCCATCATGCTTGGAACTCTCAGATCACAAAGGGTTTGATAATGTGCTAAGAACGGAGGGGGATAAATTATTTGTTAAAAAAAAAGAATAAAGAAAAATTAAAGAAAAGAATAAATGATTAAATAAACTACCTGTGCCTGTCCCACGGAGCATGATTGAAAGAAATAGAACTTTAACTCATTAGGAAAGAGAGAGCGAGACAGCTTAGATCAGGGCAGCTGCCCCAATTGTGGGCACTCTCCTACTGCCAAGCCTGCACCTTCCCCATCCCAGCTGTCACGTGCCAGGTTTGTGGTGCCTCTCGTGAACACTGACTATTGGCATCCCAATTTCCGCACATGCAGGCTGGAAATCCATGGAGTCTATTAGGAACAGAGAGGAAGCGGCTCCCTGACTTCACAGCCTTGGATTTAACCTCCAGGGGCTTTCACCAGAGGTGTGGTGGCCTCCACAACACAAACCCTTTGCTACCCCTGGTTTCAAGCCCTATCTGCTGCTTTGCTCTTGTGTTTTTTTTTATTTTTTTCAGGCCTATTCAGACCATGAGATTAGGGATGTGTGTCTGTGTGGCTGCATTTGAGGACTGGAGCTGCCTTGGTGTTGGTAGCCCCAACCATCTCACCCTCCTGCCCGGACACAGTAGGACAGAAGGACAGACTTGGTCTGGACAGATGTCCTCTCTGGACAGATGTCCTCTCCAGCGTGGCATGCTCTTAGCAAACACCAGGTAGAGGGCAGAAACAAAACACCAGTGTCACCTGGGCACCCATGGCACCTCCAGCAGCTACAGCCAGGAACGATTCAACAGATACTGCTGGGGAAGAGCCATCTCGGGGGGATTCTATTGAATTAAAAGAAGCCTCTAGCTATAGTCTTGCCCAGGCAGTAGATGCTGCTTGCTCTTTACCAAGACAACAGAGAGAGGTTGTGCTAAGTGCCACTAAGCACAAATGCTGCAGACACTGACGATCCGTTGCGAGTTCCCAAATCCAACTATTTCACGCCACGCACACGGCAGTGCAACAGAGGCTGAAGCAGCAAGATGAACATGGTCTGTTTTCCATGGAAGGCACGAGGTCCCCTGAGCAACACTGCTGGATTGGAGCAAGTGTTCACCGTGCTGCCCCGAGGGAGATGGGCGTTTTGGAAAACCCACCATGGAGTCCTGCAGCAGGTCCTCCAGCTGCGCCAGGCTCATGTTGTGGTCACACGTGTACTTCCGTTTGATGGAGTCCTGCAGGCTCCGCAGGTAGGTTTCCGACTCGCGGGCATCGCTGAAGAACTGCAAAGACCAAAAAGTCGCAAAATCGGCAGCGCTGCCCCGAGCGAGCGGCAGACAGTGCTGCGAGAGGCAGTACCTGGAAATAGGCAGTGTTCTCCTTCACGTGCTGCTCCACACACAGGCACAGCTGCTTGATCCACTGCCACTGAGTCTGCACGGCAGCGCTGTAGGCCTGGAAACAGAGAGCCCAGCAGTGAGCAAGGTGCCTCCGCAGGACGCAGCGGCAGCGGGGGGATGCACATAAAAGGGCAGGAGCTGCAGCAAGCAGTGTTTGGACACGAGAAGTGACACACAGCAGGCCCCGAATCCGCACATGCCACAGGCATAAATTTTCACAGACGCCTGCCACTAAATCAAACAGTGGGGAGAAAAGTGTCCTAACAGCTCTTCGTTACAGCCCTGTGTTTTCTCTAACAGCACTGGAGGCTTCAATAGCTCCAAGTGACCGGAGCCTTTCCCTGCACCAACGTACTGCAGAAAAATGCTCCTGGCTCTGTGTACGCCAATCTCTGCTGCCCTTATCTTGGACAGCATGTTATTTATATAACATCTCATTGCATTCTCCCCAAGACAGAATAAAACAGCTCTTGGCACTGCATTAACACTCTTCTTCCGCCATAAAACACTTCATGAGCTCTAAAAGCTCGGAAGAGGACCGTGGTGTCAGGCAGGGGCAGGGTGGGGAGTTTCCAGGTCACATTTTGAAGATCTGCTGCCACGGGGCTCCTCTCTGCTCTGCCATCACCACTCACCTCCACGGTTTGCTTGGCTGGGTGGTTCTGTAGGGACAGCATCTCTGCTGTATCTTGCAGGGCCCGGAAAACGCTCTGCTTCTCCTCCAGCTCCATTGTCATCTCCTGAGTAAGGGACACAAGCAAAGTCAAAACTTGGGCTATTAGAAGAGGTCTGCATTCAACTCATGAAATAGGTTTGGTAGCACGGGAGGGAACCTCAAACTTCTGGGGCTTCCTGCAAGTTTGTCAGTAGATGAAGGTGTCCAGCAGCAGTTTGAAGGCTGCAGCAGCATGATGAGGAGTGCGTCCATCCCACTACCCAGCTCACTGTGCAAAGACAGATCGATTGCTCACCGAGAAATAGATCTTCTTAGCTGCAATGTTTGGGTTTTTGTCACTCCATTCAAATGCCAGTTCCTCTTCCTCTCTCTCATTCAACCAAATCAGTTCAGCAGTGGCCTGAGACACAAACCCATGCAGGCTCTGGAGATGTTTCAGGCGGAAGTTCGATGTTTCCTAAACGCAATTAGGCAACATGAGTCCTATTCTCTGGCTCTGACGATCACTAGTTTCTTCTCCCACCTCCCCAGGCATGGAGCAGGACCAGAACATCAGGGATGGACCATGCACTCCTCTGGCAGTGGTAGAAAGGGGTTAGCAGCACAAAGCCCACTCACCAGCAGCTTGCAGTACTGGATCTTCAGCTTGCCTAGTGTCTCGGTGTGGCTAGTACGGAAATTCCGAGATATTTTACCCTGCAGGATGAAAACACTCTGGTTAACACAAAACAGCATCCTCTGAGACACCAGCTCCAAATCTTTCTCCTCAGCTCTCCGTGAACAAGTAAGCAGAGAGGATGGCTCAGGGCAGCAGCCTATACCAAACCAGCATGGATTTGCAAGCTCTGTCCTTAAAAAATGCCTGTCCCTAAGTCACCTTTGCCTGTAAGAGCTGCCACCTCCTGAGCTCTCGTCTTCCCAGTGCCACCAACCCTTCCACCTGTGCTGTGTCACACAGGGTGCCACTCAAGCCTGCAGCACTGTACCTCATACATCTGGGCCTCCTTCACGCTGGAGCCCAGCTCCTCCACGCTGCTGTGCACGTGTCGCTGGGTCTCCATATGCGCCTCCACACTCGGCAGGTCGTTTCCCCACTCCGCACGGTCCAGTCTCACCTGGAACAAGCAGAAAGGTCCAAGTCAGCACTCCACAGGGGCACGTCTTCAAAGGATGTGAGGGCAGAGAAACCTCCCAGGCTGCTGCACAGGGAAAAGAACCAAGCCAGCTTGGGCAGAAGGTCCTCAATAAGTTCAAAACACTGGATGATTTCAGAGGCAGCCTGAACAGGCCTCACACTTGGAAAAAAAAAAACTGAAGAGCTCATTGGATCAGTACAGTTGTGCATGTGGCTTTGAGAGCAACCTCCAATATCCAGCAAACGACAGGATCACAAGAAAAAAAAATCAACTCAAGACAAAACATCGACGTTTCAGAGAAATTCCAACCCACTGGAACAACTGCCGTTCAGACACAGAGACAAGGCTTAAAAATAAATAAAGTCAAATAAAATAAAATAAAATAAAATAAAATACACAGATCATTTACAGTTTTACCCTTTGGTGTGATCTGGGGAGTGAGCAAGCCAGGACTCACCTGCATTTCTTCTACCCACGCCAGCAGCTCATACACGAACCGGAGGCTGCCCTCATCCTCAGAGGAAGAGATTGCCACGAGCTCTGTCCTGGTCATGGGCTTACGGAACGAGGAGCCCGACGAGGTGTGCAGCCCTTTGCTCAGCGACTCTCTCTTCACATGTATTATGCTCTGTATTGAGATGGGCATCTGCCCCAGAGCAGGGAAGTTGCCCTTCCTGTAGAGCCTGGTGCACTCGAGGTGCAGCGCCTGCAGCTCGTCTTGCAGACGTGTGATCCTGGAGGAGCAAACCAGGCACGTGTGAAAAGCTGCTGCGGAGCAGCCCGGACTGCTCCTCTCCAGCTGCTGGTTCATCAAAGCCCTGCTCACCTGATCACCAGCTCCTCCAGTTGGTAGTAATTCTCGTCCCGAAGGATCTGCACGTCCATTTGGAGCTGGCGGATGAGCACCTCACACTCCTGCAGGTACATCACCACGTCGGATTCCTTCTGCACCAGCTGACTGGCCTGCAGATGAGCAGTGTCCTGCATCAAGACAGAAGGGAATGAAAACTGGGTCTCCTCTGTCCCATCTGTGTGAGCAGAGAGGTTGGGATGGTTCCCCAACACTGCTTTTAAGGCCAGAAGGACCCTCCAAACTTCACTAAAATCAATATAGGGGGGAAATATCACCCAGCCACTCACAGCTTGCAGTAAGTTCCTTGCAAAAGTGATTTTTTCTTCACAGTTGAGAGCACCGTTCTGGATTTTGTTAGCAACCTGGAGCAGTAGTTCCAGCCTGCAGTGAGAGAGGGAAAGCGAATGAGGGAATGAGGGAATGAGGGAATGAGGGAAAGGCTTTGAGCTGCCTCAGCAGCCATGGGAGCCGGGGAGGTCCAAGCAGGGAGCTTTGCCTGCTCCAAGCAGAGCACCAACCTTTCCACCTCCGGCCGCAGGAGCTTCTCACGCTCCAGCATCACTATGATTAGCTTGCCCCACTCCTCCTCTATGTCATTGGGGTGGTAGCCCTGGGGCAACTTGATGCGGCCAAATTCAATCCATACCTGGGATAAAAAAAAGCAATAATATAGAACCTTGTTCTCGAGTTGGCAAAGAAAGTGGGGCAATGAGGCAACAGCACTGCCTCTGCAGCACGATATGTGCAAGATCATTTACCCTGAGGGCTATTTCCATTTCTACACTCCAAAACAAATCTAAACTGAATATGTTTAAGTCTTGCTAAAAGACTAACACTCCCAGCTACACGTCTCTGCGCAGCTGAGACGACACTTACCTCTAAGAGTTTGTATATCTCCTCAATCTTTCCTTTCTCCTGCTCCTTTAATGGGACTTCAGTTTCCTTTAAGTGTATATACTCATTATAAAGTGCCTGGGATGAGAAAGACTGCATGAGACACCGGCCTGGGGATGATGCCACGTGGTTGTTGGAGTGGAGCACTGGGCACCCTCCGGAGGGCCCTCGCTTCAGGACCCACCTTGAGCTCAACAGGGTTCTTAGAGATGGAGTTATCTGACATAAGTATGGTGTGCTGTTTGATCCACGACATGAGCGACTCCACGCGGCTCTGATATTCCGCCCACTTTGTATCCACTTCCTGCAGGCAAGAGAGACCTCGTAAAGCGTCGCCAACAGGGAGGTGTCCGCAGGGACAGAGACAGCCCAGCCCTAACACGTCCCCAGGCACAGCAAGAGGGGACCTGATGCAGCGCAGCCATGAAACACAGCGGCTGCAACACGGACTGGCAGCCTGTTGCATTGCTGGGATGCTGTCTCGTGGGTACAGGGTGGAAAAGCAAGGGCTTCTCTTGCAAGAATGCTGCTCTACAGAAGCCAGCCTGACTTTGTGAAGGAGCTGCCTGCAGCTTGCTGAGTGCTCAGAGCTCAGGGCACAATCTAACCAGCCCCGCTGGTTGTGGGGAGCACTGTGGGTGGTTCAAAAGGGCACACAGGCTAACGGGGAAGCTCCTTCCTTGCCTCCAGCCCATTCCCCTCGGCAGCCACGTGTTACGGCTGACATGGAAACCTCCAAACCCTCTCCCTGAGAGATACAGGAGCAGATGCCCCCCAAGCCCCAGTTCCAGGTGGTTGTGGTTCAGCATCCCAGACAGGACAAGTGCAAAAAAGCAGCCACACTTACAATCACACTGATGCCTTCTCCTCCCTCGGGGACCTTGGGAAAGGCATCATAGATAGAAGACACATACGTAATCACTGACTTTTCATCCGGAGATGGCACATCCACATCTGGAAGAGGCCAAGAAAGGCACAGTCAGGAGAGGTCAAACCTCCCCAGCAGGAGCTGGGTTTGCCGGCTCCATCTGCAAAATCCCACCTTCTGCATCCAGCAGCCGAGTGACGCCGAGCCGCTCCGCGATCTCAAACGCCTGCTCTAGGTTCTCCTGGTTGCTCTGTGTTTCTACTCTCTCCATGTCCACCAAGTCTGGCCTGCAAGACACACGCCACAGTCCTGATCCTTGCAGGATGGGGCTGGCCTCTTTTCAGTGGTGGCCAGCGACAGGACTAAAGGAAAGGCCATAAATTGAAGTACCCAAAGTTCCATGGGAACTTAAAGAAAAATTTCTTAACAGTGAGGGTGACGGTGCCCTGGACCAGGCTGCCCAGAGAGGCTGTGGAATCTCCTTCTTTGGAGATCTTTAAAACCCATTTGGATGCAGTCCTGTGCCACATGCTTTAGGTGACCCTGCATGTGCAGGGGAGTTGGACTAGATGACCTGTGAAGGTCCCTTCCAACCTTCAGACCTTCCAACCTGGAAGCACTAGATCCGGTGGTGGGAAGGGATCCTGGGAAGTCTCCCAGCCCATCCTCCCGCCCAGGCGATGCTCTCCCCTGCTCACCTGTATCTGTAGATAAGAGCATTGAACAGTTTCCCGTCACTCCAGCACGAGGAGAAGTTGGTGCACTTCACATCAATGTAACCTGCTGTGACCTTCTGCGTCCACAGCAGGAGCTTCTCCTTGGCCGACATATCTCCCAGCTCTCCACTGATGTAGATGTCCGAGATCTGTGAGGGTGCAGCAGAGCCAGGGGGTGATTTGGGGGAAGAAAGGGAGCCTCTGGGCCCACCCCACCCCTATAAAAACGTGCTATGTGTGCCATGAGGGAGGGAGAAGTCCCTGCGGCATCCAGGGCTCCTGGGTGCATCTGGGAGCTTCCCACTGGGCTTCTGAGACGGGGATCAGCGACCAAAGAGGGCACCTAGGGGCGACCTGAGCGAGTGCCAACAGGAAACTTCTCATGGCCACGTGCAGCAGGAGACCCAGCAGGCTGGGGATGGACCCCTGGGCCCACCGGAGGTGCTGAGCAGGGGTCTCCCTTGGCCACTGCCACCAAGCAGAGCATTCCAGGGGATGGGAAGAGTGGCAAGAGGTGACCAGAGGAGAGAGGGCCGGGGCGCACAGGAGGTTGGTGCTGAGGCGGTGACGCGCTCGGCACAGCTGGCACTTAGCCTTGTACAGCTGCACACACTCCTGACGGTGCCCTGGTGCTTCATTCCTTGGGAGACACGGGCTCCACGAGCCCTCGGCCGCATCCCAGCTTCATTCCTTGGGAGACACGGGCTCCACGAGCCCTCAGCCACATCCCGGCTTCATTCCTTGGGAGACACGGGCTCCACGAGCCCTCGTCACATCCCAGCTTCATTCCTTGGAGACACGGGCTCCATGAGCCCTTGGCCACATCCCGGCTTCATTCCTTGGAGACACGGGCTCCAGGAGCCCTTGGCCGCATCCTGTCTACCCCACGGCGACACAGCCGGGCCCAGCCGCATCCCTGCGTGGCACTGGCCGGACGAAGGCGGCTCCGGCACCCGGCTCGCAGCGCGCGGCACAATTGGTATGCGGCGGCAGGGCCGACACTGCTCACACACAGAGCTGCTCTTTGTCAGCCGCTGCCGCCGTTAACTCCTGCGGGCCCGGGGCGACGGGCTGCTCCGGGTGGAGATACCCCGGTGGGGACGGGATGCCGGGATGCAGCCCCATGCGCCCCGGCCCGCGGCTTCCATGGACACCGGAGGCGGCGCCGGCTCCTCCCTGCCTTCTCCTTGGGCACTCGGCTCAGGACAAAGATTTTGGGAGGCACCGAAATCCCAGCAATCCCGGCACGAAGAGGCACGGCCAGCGCGCAGGGGCTGCTGCCATCCCCTTGGGTGGCTTTTGGACCGGCCTCTTGGACCCAGCAATCGGTGCCTGGGAGCGGAGGCCAGGACGTGACTCCAGCACCAGGGCACTGCTCTCCATGGTCCCAGGCTCCTCCCCGGCTCTCCAGCTGCTCCCATGCTTGTCCCTGGGCTACACGCCTGGCCACGACTGAGGAGAGCAACCAAGGCAGCCGCAAACAGCAGCGGCTGCTCGGGCAGCCCAACAGCAGCCTCCTCTGTCCTTCCTCCTCCTCCTCCCAGCCACCAGCATCGCTCCCTCCTCCGAAGCAGCCAACCCGCTTTCTTTCCAAGGAATCCTTCACTACAGACAACCTGGATCACGAGATGCAACTTGCAGCCAGTCCTGCAACCTGCAGCAAGACAGAGGGGCGGGCGCTGCTCCCACTCCAGCACCCAGCTCCGTGCTCGGCACAACCCAGGAACACCGGCTCCGCTCGGCGCCGACGGCAGGACACCACGTGCAGGGGCCATTTCTTGTTCCCTGTTGCCTCCTTGGCAGCCCAGGGGACAGGAAGCACGTGCAGGAGGAGGTGACACCCCCAACACGTGTCGCACCGCAGCGAGGCGGCGACGAAAGCACCCGCAGCAGCCAACGCATGAACACGGCGAACGCGGAGCCGCATCCGGAGCGGCAGCTGCAGGACATCCTGACCACTAGGGAAAGGAGCACAAGGGCCAAGAGGATGCAACAGGGATGCTCAGCTCACCCTGCAGGGCAGGGATGCTCCATGGTCCCATAGGGAACGTGCGGAGCCACATCCACCACCCCGCATCCCGCTCCCCAGAGGCGCGCGGTCGAAAGGTGCTCACTGACCCTTGGTTCCTCCGGGTCCTCTGTGAGGGCTGCCGAGGCGCTGCCGCCCACGACGCAAGCCGGCTCGCGGGCACAGGCCGAGGAGCGCGGCACGGGGCCGGGGGACAACGTGCTGCCCTTCCTGACCCATGCGATTTTTCTCACTCCGGTGCCGGGCCGATCTCGGGAAGATGGCAACGCCACGAGGCTGCGGCTCGCCACCATCCCCACCCAGGGCCGCGATGGAGCCGTCTGTGACGTGGCGCCCAGCTCGGGGCCGGCGAAGCCGCTCCGTGGGGCGCTCCTGCTCCTCTGCTCGCTGCCCGTGCTCCAGCCGCAGTGCTCCGTGCTCGCAGGCTCGCGCGGAGGCCTGGGGCTGCCCGGGGCGGACTTGGGCAGCGGCAGCAGCACAGCCTGTCTGCTGCATGCCGGCTGCTGCAGCGACGGCCCGCGGTGCTTCTCGGCCGGGTTGTCCAGCAGGTGGGCAATGACGGTCAGGCCTTCCTCGAGGGAGCCTCCCGCCGCCTCCGCCGGCGGCTCCTGCACCAGGACCACCTTACGGATTTCCTCCTGCAAACGCTCCTTCACTTGCACCAAGCGCCCCGGCGGTGCGTCCTCCTCCTCCTCAAATCCAGCCGCTTCGGCGCTTCCCAACACTTCCGCAGGGACATCCTCCGCACTAGTCCCGCCGCCCGGGGGTTGCTGCTCGTGCGGCGCTGGCTCGGGGCCCGTTCTCCTGCTCTTGCGCCACAGACGCCTGAAGCGGCCCCGGCCACGGGCTTCCAGCGGGGCCTTGCTGCCCGTCGGCTCTACCGGCGCTCGGATGCAGCTCAGGCTGTTACCCATGGCCGCCACACTGCAGCAGTGTTGGGTTCCGTCTCCCCGGGGAGACCCCAACCTTCTCCTAACGGTTAGAACGGCCCCATTGTGAGGCGCGCGGCACTGCCGCCCGCTCGGCCTGGCGGGCGCCGGCGCGGGCGGGCGCCGCGCGCGGAGCCTCCCCGCCGCTCCAGACAGCCATCTTCCAGCCGCCGCGCCGCGACGGGAGCGATTCAAAGCATCTCGCCGCAGTTCGGGAAGCGCTTGACCTAAAAGCAGCCGGCGCCCGGATTGGCTGCGGCGCCCGCTCCCCGAATATGAGGTAATTGGAGCACGGCCCCGGCGCGCAAGCGGGGAGCAGACGGAGGCGCCGGCAGAAGGGAGGCAGAGCGCGGAGGAGAGGGTGGAGGCGGGAGGGAAAGCAGGGAGGGGGAGAGGAAAAGGGAAAAGAAAAGGGGAAGGTTGGCAAAGGTAGCATAAAGGAAGGGGTGGGAGAGAGAGGGAAAAGCAGGGAGGAGCCGGCGCAGCGGGAGCCCAGGGAAACCCTGCAGCATCTGCAGCACCTGCCTCGGCACCCAGCCCTCCCGGCAGCGCCGGCAGGGGCTGCTCCGGCACCCAGGGATTTCATCCCTGCTCCCGGTGCTGCCAAGGCTCCGGCGATGGCGCTTCCCACAGCCGGAGGCGATGCCGGCGGCCAGTCCAGAGCAGCGCAGCAGCGGCACGCGCTCCACAAGGAGCAAGGAAGAGGATGGCGAGGAAGGTGGCGGTGAGGATGGGCAGGGGGCAGGCAGTGCTGGGGTGGACAGGACCGTCATCTCCCGGACCCCTCCTGGGACAAGGGAGCCCCTTGAGTATCCCTCAAACTGGCCCCGTGCTCCAGGTGCTGGGTGCTCCTGGCACAGGCTCCCAGGGCTGCCCGACTCTGCCGCAGTGGCAGGAGGGAGATTAAGGGCTCCACAATGGAGCTACATCCCGGGAAAAATCCCCTCCTGGCAGGCGGGGCGAGGAGCT
>JAUBOD010000561.1:2730786-2750387 GCA_032353885.1 Nothura maculosa
CGGGCGCGGGGCTCCGCCAGGGCATCCGCGCCGTCCTGCTGGGCCCGCCCGGCGCCGGCAAGGGCACGCAGGTGAGCGCCGCGGCGGGCACCGGGCTCCGGATCCGCCGCGGGCGGCACGCAGGCGGCCGGCCTTCCCCTCCCCCTCCGCAGGGGCCCAGGCGTCCCGGTTCCCGGGGCGCTCAGCAATCCGCATCTCCGCGGCTCAAGGTCCTTCCCTCATCCAGGAGGGTCCCGGGAGAGCAGCCTCCTCCGACCCACGCGGGGCTCTGTGTCCGGCTGCGTGTTGGCCTCAGAGGAGGCCCGAGGGGGTGGCGGGGGGGCCACCGTGTCCCCATCCCTGTCCCTGGACAGGGATGTCCCCTGTCCTGGGGTGGTGCATCCAGCCGGGCCCTGCTTCCCGCTGCATCCCTGCCCGGCGCATCCCGCTCACCTCCCTCCCTGCATCCCACAGGCACCCAAGCTGGCCGAGACCTTCTGCGTGTGTCACCTGGCCACGGGGGACATGCTGCGGGCCATGGTGGCCTCGGGCTCCGAGCTGGGCCGCCGCCTCAAGGAGACCATGGATTCAGGGAAGCTGGTGAGTAGCGCGGGACGGAGGTCACCCTTCGGTGACAAGTGTCACAGCGGCCACGTAGGGAGCAGCCAGGGCAGCAATGGGGGCTTTGCTCCTTCCCTTTCCCCCTTCTCCCATGGAAAAAAACCTTTCCCTGCAGAGATCCCGCTGAGCAGCAGCTCATGTGTCCCAGGGTGCTTCCCTCTCTTTGGGCAGTGGGTGCTGCCTGGGCTCTGGATCCCAATCCTGCAATTTCCTCTGTTCTCGGAGCTGCAGGATGTTGTTCCCAGGTCTCCTGGGCTGCAAATCCGTGTGCAGGTTTGGCCGGCACCCGCGTGCCCGGGCTTTGCCTGTGCCTGTCACGATGAAACCAGATGCTCGGGAGGGCCAGTGCGGCAGGTGACGTGTGATGCTGCGCAATGGATGCGCTTGGCCCCGCAGGCACAGCAGCCAGGATCTCGGAAATGCTCATGATCGTCTCCAAGAACGTCTGAAATCCCGTGTGCAAGACGGGATGGCCCCCAGACTGTGCAGTGCAAGACTCAGCAACCCTGCTGGCTGCCACCGTCCCCCAAGCCCCCAGGGAAGGGGAGCTGCAGGCCCTGGGGCAGAGCAGTGACGTGGCTTATCCGCGCGTTGCAACAGAGCCTGCCCCAGCGCCTGGTTATGAAAGATAGGGACGTTATCAGGGAGGTCTGGAGGCAGCTGCCGCGCAGGGACGGCTCCGAGTGCTGCGCTCCAGCATGGAGATAACCGCGATGCTGGGAGCTCTGGCGCGGAGCTTCGCGCGTCCCGCAGAGTGATCAGCACAGTGCAGAAATCACCTGCTGTTTGCCCCAAATGGCCCCTGCTCCGGCTGGGATCCCGCGAGGTGCCGGTCCCATGTGCCCGAGCAAACTGCCTGGCTGCTCCAGGGAGCTCCGTGCACGCCCAGGGCGGCCGCTGGGCTCTGGCAGCGCTTGCCGAGTGCTGCAGCACGGACAGGAGTCCGTCCCCATCGCCAGAGCCTGTCAGTAGTGCTCAGAGCTTCCCCCTTCACGCTGGGTTACAAGGTGACGAGCAGCTCACGTGTTCCCTCCTTCCCCGCCAGGGCCGCCTGCCCAAGGAGGCTCCTGCGTGACGGGTACAAAGTCCCTGGAATTACAGGGTATGTTGTGTCTGTGCTGCTCCTCTCACAGCTGGGTTTCAAAGCAGCATCTTGTGCTGAGGCTGGCGCTCCCCTGCAGGCAGGGCTGAGGTGAGGGCTCCTTGGGCCGAGATGGGGCCGTGCACGGTGCTGAGCACGTGTTCCTCCTGCATGCAGGTCAGCGACGAGATGGTGGTGGAGCTCATCGAGAAGAACCTGGACTCACCTCCGTGCAGGAACGGCTTCCTGCTCGACGGCTTCCCCCGCACCGTGAAGCAGGCCGAGATGGTGGGTGAGCGCGCGCGGGCGCCGCGGCCCCCCGGCTGCCGCGGCCCCTGGACACGCGTCTTCTGTTGCAGCTGGACGAGCTCCTGGAGAAGAGGAGAGAGAAGCTGGACTCCGTCATCGAGTTCAGCATCCCCGACTCCCTGCTCATCCGGAGGATCACTGGGCGGTAACTCTCCTCTCTCGGAGCCTGGGGGCACGAGAGGGGTCCTATTTTGGGGGGCTGCATCTTTGTTTTGGGTGCTCGCGTTGTTCAAGCCGCAGCCCTGCTGCGAGTCACGTTTCTGCTCTGTTTGAGCCTTTCAACCCTCATCTAGCTGCTCTCCCTGGCCCATGCAGCCTCCAACAGAGCCCCTTTTGGGCCCTATAAGCAGATGCTGCTGGTAGGAATCCATGTGGTGGGTGCCCCGGTGTGGATTTTGTGGCCTCCCAGTTAATGCCCCTGTGCGGCTGCTTCTCTGGTGCTCTTAGTGCTGCCTTGGGGAGGCCGGGCAGCCTCTGGGGGCAGCGGGTACCATCAGGGACACACTCATGTCCCAGTGTTCCTGTTGGACAGCATTGACCCTGCGC
This sequence comes from Nothura maculosa, assembly GCA_032353885.1. NCBI lineage: Eukaryota > Metazoa > Chordata > Aves > Tinamiformes > Tinamidae > Nothura > Nothura maculosa. The sequence goes on from JAUBOD010000561.1 coordinate 2,733,323, forward strand.
TCCTGCTCCCCCTTTCCACAGTAAACCAGCCATTTCCTAATGCAGCCGCTTGTTTGTTGTTGTTGTTTTGGAAGAGGCCTTGGATACAAAAATAGCTCAATGAGTTTTTCTTAATAGGGAGAGACTAATTGTCTTGCATCTCCTGCGGATGTTCGGGGCTGCTGAGGGGCAGGTCGGGGAGCCCCTGCCCTGGCACGGGGCACTTTGCTGACACTTGCTCTCTGCCCTAGGCTGATTCACCCGGCGAGCGGCCGTTCCTACCACGAGGAGTTCAGACCCCCGAAAGAGCCCATGAAGGACGATGTATGTGAGCTCCCGAGGCTGCAGCTCGCCTTGCTTTGGTTTAGCTGATGCTTTGCAGCAAAAAAACAAACCGAAACCCTCTTTTCCTTCTCTCCTGCCTTTCTGGGGAGCGTGGGGAAGCGGAGGCAACCGCACGGCAGGGAGCAGCGAAGGGGCCCGGCCGCTGAGCCCGGCCCCGCTGGCCTCCCGGCTCCTTGACTGTGTCCGTAGCTCCCACCGCAGCGGGTGGCGACCGCCTTTCCTGCTGGGAAGCAACCGTAGCTGCCGCTGGCTCTCCTGGGGCTCCCTTTAAGCCGAGCGGTGCGTGCGGGGGCCGGGCGGCGACGGCGGCTCCTTCTCCGGGACGTGGCTTGGACGAGGGGCTGGGGGTGTCTCCGCGGTGCCGGGGGCAGCCCCTGGACACCGTGTCCTTCCCGCAGGTCACCGGAGAGGCCCTGGTGCGGCGCTCGGATGACAACGAAGCCGCCTTGCGGACGCGCCTGCAGGCCTATCACACGCAGACCGCGCCGCTCGTCTCCTACTACAGCAAGCGCGGGCTCCACACGGCCGTGGACGCCGCCCAGTCGCCCGACGTGGTCTTTGCCAGCATCCTGGCAGCCTTCTCGAGAGCGACATGTAAAGACCTCGTTATGTTCGTTTAGGGCTCCGTCCTAGCACGGAGCTCCCCTTTGGGTTTGTTTTTCCTCTCTTGCTCTCTCCATCTCTCCCTCTGTCTCTTTGGGGCCAGGGAGGGAAGAGCTAAGCAGGGGGAGATGCAGCGCAGGGCAGGTCTATGCAAACTCGATTAAACAAACTTACTCGTCTCCATCTCCTCCCTGTGCATGTCTGTGTGCTGGTGCTTCGGCCCCTAGAGGGAGCAGTGAGCCCAAGGTGCTGTCTCTGCTGCCACAAAGGGCCTCCGAGCCCCTTCGGGTCCATCAGCTTGTGCTTCCTATGGCTCCCTAGGAGAAAGAGGCTGTTGCTGCTGTTCTTGGCTGCTCCAACTAACGGGAGAGCAGCGTCCAGGACTGAGTGGAGGGGATACCGGGTGCCCCACGGGTGACTCTGTCTGTAGGAAGCCCCACACGGGGGTTGCTTGTGGGAGCAAGTGAAGGGCTGTGTGTGTTGGCTGGGGCAGCTTGTTCTCGCGGGTGCCCCCTGCCCTGCGTGACAGCGAGTTCCCCTGCAGCAAAGGCCCCTTTTCCTCCCCACTCTGATCACCCCTAGGGCAGAAAGTGAGACAGAGAGCGGGGCAGAGATGGGGCTTTTGAACCCTCTTGTCTCTGGACCCCAAAACCTCTTCCAGTTGAGCTGCAGGCCCCCAAGGCTGTTTGCTTGTAACTAGTGCAGCCAAGTGGGGTCTGCAAGGATGAGAACAGGACTCGAGGTGGTTTTTCCTCTGCTTTTCCTGGGCCGCTGGCCGAGGAGATGAAGATGCCTTGAGCCTCTCCTGATCCACATAAAGCCTTGTTTAAAAATGAGTAATTTTGGAGGCCATTGAGATGGAACCACTAACCACTGCTTTCACATGCCCTTGAGCCAGCGACCTTCCTTATGAGATCATGGAAACGTTCCTGTTTCCTGGGAAAACCAAACAGCTCTGTTTGAAGACCCTAAACTGTGGTTAGTGCCTCGGCTTCCCGGGGTCTTAGGCTGCTCCCTAACGACCCTAGAGCTGTAACGACCTTTGCTCGTGTATGAACTGAGCTCTGTCTAGCAGAAGCCCCTGCTGCAGATGCCACTTGCTGTCCTATGGCCTCTGTATCTGTTTGCTGACTTAGTGTTACCGAGTCACCCTTCTTGTAGGGGAGATGACGTGTCTGCCTCTGCTGTGGGTGTCCAGTGCAAGCGTCCAACCCTCAGGAAGCCTTTTCTGCTTTTCTTGGTAATTTCTCTGTTGTCCGAAAATCACTCGCTCGCCTTTTACGTCCTTTTCTAGGGCAACAACCTCTTCCCTTTCAGCAAGCTGGAAATAACCTCAGAAACCGAAAGCAGCCGCCTTGTTCTTGAAAGCAGCCCAGTGCCTGGAAAGGGGCAGCCACCAATTCCTGTCTGAGCAGCAGCCCCTTGGCCCCAGGGGTCCTCGGGTGGCCCTGTCACCATCCCTGAGAAAGGGCAGCTCCAGCACGGGGAGCCGTGAGGCTCCGCGTCAAGGAGAGCGTTAGAGCTGCCTCTGTCTCGCTGATCATTAGGGGAGTGCAGGGGAGCAGCTTTTATCTTGCGTTTCTTGGCCAGTTCATGTTCCTGGATCTGGTCACGGTTTTCTTCTGCAGCAAGAACAACGTGTTCTTCTACTCTCCGCTCCTTTCCTTCTCGTGTTCGCTTTGTATCCAGCTCGCCAGTCTTTTTTCAGCCATAAACCGTGATTCATTTTGTTGGTTTTTTTTCCCCCTAAATATTTTTTTTCTCTCTTTGTTCCCGTTTATTCCAGCTGAGACTCCGTGACCCAGATGAGGCACCAGCAAACGCTGCACGCTCTGCTCCATCACCCACGGGGTTCCTCCCGGGGGCGCGGGGCACACGGGGTGGGCAACGGAGAGGGGCTTCGACTGATAAGAGGGGGAAAGGAGCTGGCAGACAAGGGGAATTGGGCTTATTTGTGTGGGGATTTTTTCTTGAGGGGGGATTTTTTATTCACCAGAATAGTTTGGAAGAAGAGATGACATCCTTAGCAATCAGTGTTTGGAAGCAAAACAACCATAGAGGGAAATATCCGGGCCAATGATCAGATCCAGGTCTTTGACCTGCAAGGAGGACAGGGCTAAGTGCCAGCTGGGGCTTCTCCAGGAATTCCAGTGTCGGTCTGAGGCACCCCTGGGACTCCAGGGCTATTGGGAAGTTCACTCTGATTCCTGTGATTCCAACATGAATAAGTGACTCTGCAGCTCAGGAATTGAAAGTGAAAAGAGAGGCTGGGGTCTTTTCCTTGTAGTTTTTTTGTGTTCTATTTACTGCTCAAGGTTTTTCTGCCACTGAACAGGGGGGAACGGGGCTCTGGTCGCCCTACCTGGTGACAGGGTGACTTTCCTGTGGTCTTGAGCGAACTGGAATTCACGCAGAGCTCAAGAAACGCACCGGACTTTCTTACTTGACTACAAAAATGACACTTAATGGGTGTTTGCATTTCTTTATAGATCAAATGGTGCCTTGTCTAAACTGTGGATTGATAATAAAATAACCCCTTTACATTTTACGTCTGTTGTCGTGTCCTCTTTGATCTGCAGACAATGTGGCAGAAGACAGGGAGCAGATGACAGCGACGGAGTGGGCTGGATCTCTGGCCTCCTCTTATCTCAACAGTGTTATTCTGTGCATTTAAAAATGTCTTGCAATTCCTTTTATTTCTTGTCCCTGCTGCGTGTGTTCCAGTGCTGTATTATCACCATAGCAATGTTGTCTCCTGCTGGTTCTCCCTCCTCTGTTCCTTGATGTGCAGAGCTGGAAAGCACCAAACTCCCGTGTGTCCCAACCCTTTCCTGACCAGAGCTCCTTTCTGCTATTTTTATAGCTGACAGAATTCCTAAATTCCCAGCCATGTTCCCCACTCCTTTTGCATCACTCATGTGTGCAGGAGCTGATGTTTTTTCTGCCCCCTCCTCCTGCAGTGACTGCAAGGCAAAGAGCATCTTCTGTGCCTTTCATCCCCTGTCTCTACATGCACAAACCCTGCTCTAACACAAGGTTTGAGTGTTTTCCTGTCTCCCTTTATCCTGCCCTGCTCGGAGGTATCTGCACAAAGGCTCTTTTTGATGTGCCCATGCAGGCTCTCTGGGTTCCACAAGGCCCTCGGTACCACAGCTGCAGCCCTGCTTGTGTCTGGTGCTTTGATTCAGACACCAGCAAGGGTGAGGCCACACACACCCATTTGAGCGTTTTATGATTCTATGATTTCCTCCAGGAACGACTGGTTTCTTCAGCGTTATTGAGCTCTCTTGCTCCTCAGCCATTCAGTCTCCCTGTGCTCTGTTTCTTACCTCTCCCATTACCATTTCCTCTCCTTTGAAGGCAACCCCGCAGTTCTCTGGCAGCAGTGCTGTTCTTCCCTCATTTCTTTTGATGATGGATGTTCAACTATGCTCCTTGTCATTACTGGTGCCTCTGCCTTCTCCCTCCAGGCCCACTGTTGCTCCAAAAAAAACCTGTTCCGCCTGCTCTTCTGAAGCTCCCAATCCGTGGGACGGAGGCATCCTGGCCCTTCTGAGCTGGGCTTGATCCCCAACTTAGCCAAGTGTGGAGCAGGAAACGCACTGTGGGAAAAGGCACCTTTGGGAGGCTCTTCAGCTCAGTCAAGCCCATGTCCTCTCCACTTGGATCTGCTCTGTGACCTGTCTCTGTGACGGTGACCTTGAATGTTTTCACAGTACAGGATGCTCTGCAGGTGCTGTAAATTCCTTCTGTTCCATGATTTCACTCCAGCAAGCTGCTTATCAGGCATTCTTTTGAAAAATATGTTCGTATTTCACACGGACAATTATTCAGCAACTATAAAAGGGAAAAATTCCTATTTATAGCACAAGGCCAACATCAAATAGGACACTGAATTCTCCCTGATTAGAAGAATGACCTGTTCTCTAATGCAGCAATAGTTTGGCTGAAAAGCAGCAGCATCTTGGATGGGGGGGAAGGGACGAAAAGCCCCAGGCCATCTCTTCCCATTAAAGATGTGCTGCAGTCCTAAAAATACAGTATGTGCCCTTCTCCCTTCCTGAGGAAACCATCTGCGAAGAAACACATTGCAGAAAAGCCTTTCCTTGTGGATTTGTGGCGAGGAAGAACCAACTGGGTGACTCGTGATGGTCTTAATTGGAGCCGTGATCGATGCCTGATCCCTGACCTTGGGATGGGAGCAAGGGCGGGCACTGCAACTGTGCTGTGGAAACGGCTGGGCGCTCCGGCCCGCGCGAGGGGCGATCGCGGTACGTGCAAAGCCCTGGTGCAGGAGGAGCACGTGGCACTGAGGAACAAAGAAGAGCGATGAGCGGAGGGGCTGGGGAGGTGGGGAGGCCCCGTGGTTCTGCTCCCCCTTCCCTGCCTCCCCTCATGCGGCTACAGCCCCTGGCCTCCACTCCCACCCTGCCCGGGGTCCTGCCCTGCCCCTTCCCGGCTTTCCTGGCTCTTTAGGACAAGGGGTGGCAGAGGCCGGGGGGAGGTGGCGGAGCAGGGCTGGGATTCCCTCTCGTGTTGCTGTGGTAACTGCAGGGAAGGGAAGCGGGAGCCCCGCTGCTGCGGAGGCTCGGCCGGAGGCTGGGCTGCAGTGACATCACGCCGGGGAGGTGGCGCACGGTGAAGGCCAGCGGGAAGCGGAGAGCGAGGGAGGCTGCGGAAGGAAGGGAGCTGCATCCCGAGGGAGCCCCAGGGCAAGGTAAGGGACCCTCTGGGATGATGGGCCAGGGTGGGTGCAGGGCCAGAGTCTTCCTCGGTGTCTTTGTGGCTCCGGTGAGCTGGCCCTTGGCAGCAGCAATGCTGTGCAGGGCTTTAAAGCTGGCACTGCAGGGCTTGGCTTCTGCACAGCAGGACCAGCTCAGAGCCCACACGGCTGGCCCTGAAGCTGCAACACGTCCCTCGGGATTCCAGCACGGAGCAGGAGGAAGCTCCAGCACAGTCTGAGGAACAGGGCAGCATCCCTGGTCTCTCTGGAGAGGACAAGAGGGCTCCTCCAGGGACTAAGGCACAAATTGTTAAAGTTTGGAAAGCCAGTGCGCCCGCTGTGTGTTCAGAGCGGGCTGCAGGCAGAGCAGGGGCACGGGGACACTGCCCAGGCAGGTGCATTTGCAGCGGGTCACCTAAAACCTAAACCACCCACCTCCAGCGCCTCAGCACTTACCCTGCCCCTGCAGGACGCGATCCTTCGGCCGTGTGCTCGCTGCCAGCAGCGCTCCGCATGCTGCTCCCGGGGATCCGCAGGCCGGGAAGGCAGAATCAGGAGGTGCTCACAAGTGCCCTGCGTGTCATGTTGCCTTTCAGCATCGTGGTTGCATAACGGGATCCAATCTGGCAGCGGCGAGAACGAGGGGTGACGGTCACCTTCGTGCCCCGCTGCCGCCCCGCGGTACCTAAGCACAGCGCTGGGCAGTAGCCAGGGGGTGGATTTCATCTCTTTCTAATCCCAAAGCTGGGCTTGGTCTTTCCCGCTAATGCTTGATAAAGCTGGTGACTTTACAGCCCTGATCTGGCAGAGAGGCACAGAGCCTCTCTACCTACAAGCAGGCTGGGCAGCAGAGCCCTGCAGCACTAGAAAGTGAGTTCATTAGCAGCAGCTCAATCCGTTCTAAGCCGCCTTCCACCCACCTGGACCCACAAACAGCATCTGCCTCAGCAAAGGGCAGCCAGGCTCATAGCCCACTGTGGGCAACAACCTGCAGGGGCCATGAGCCAGTTACTGGGCTGGAGATGGGTAAGGCAAAGAGCAGAGTCTCAACTGGGCCAAAGAAACTGTTTGAGAGCCAAGGGTAGAGAAAAGCCAATGCCCTTGTCAAAACCCTTTGGTTAAAATGGTTTTCACACGTTAACCAAGTCTGCAGATCACAAGAAGTCACCTAAAGGACTGGGGACAGCGGGGTGGTCATGGGGAGACAGTGCAGGGAATGCTTGAGTGTATAGGAGCAAATTGGACTGCAGTGAGGAAGCAGCATGCTTGGGCAAGGCTGCTGACACCAGGTGTGCGACTGTCCCCCAGTCACACCAGTGCTGGTGCTACAGGGAGCAATTGGAGTGACCCAGAGCGGCTACAGGGCAGCTTATTTTACAACAAGTCTGCAAGAGGCAACAGCTTGTGCTGCTGCTTGCGATTTAGGGGCAGTGCTGGTCGAGAGCCCTCCCAGCTGGGACTTTTGGAGCTGGCTGGTTGAAGGGAGCCTGCAGGGCTCCCTCGCAGGTGGCCCTGTGACCATTTGGTGGCTCTGGTGCGGGCACGGGAGCAAAGGACGGGCCCTGCTGGCAGCTCTCTCTGTGCTGGGGAGCTGGCAGGGACCAGCAGTCCCAAATGCCCCTACCTGGCAGCGGGCTCCTGGTGGCACTTTGGAGAGGTGATAGCAGTGATCCTGCTGCGGCAGGATCCTGTGTCCGGGCACGGACCCGCCGGGTGTTTTCGCTCCTTGCCGGGAGCCGCGGGGCAGGCGGTGCTGGATGTGCCAGGCAGGACGGGTTCCTCTCTCTGCTACTGCCCTGCAGGCTCCTGCACCACCTCCCTGCACCCTGCCTGGCACCTCCTCTTGCTCAGGTGGCTGTTTGTGGAACAAGCAAGGTCATTAGAGCGATCAATAGTGCCCTGGTACCTAATGGAAAGATCAGCCCTCTGCTTGGCCACAGCAGCATTCACATCTCTGAAAACCCAGCCTTAGCCCTCCTTAATGCCAAGGGGATGCAGATGCATCTTTGCCCTACCTGGGTTCCACCTATTTTTTTCCTGCTAATGCTGCCTTTTGTCTTTGGAGCAGAGAAATGCTGGGAGTATATGGGGAAATTGCCAAAGCTGTGCAGCTCTCTCCAGTCTCAGCCTGTCCTCTCTCCCTGTGCTGGCTGCTCGGAACAGGACAGAGGCACCGGGACGCATACAGCCAAGGCCATTGCTAATATAAATTAGCAAAGCCAAGGGCACTGCTCATATAAATCCTGGTCCACAGGCTCCAGGAGAACTTGGCTCAGCCAGGGCCAGCAGGAGAAAAGCTGCTGCCTTGGCATAGCAGGACCCACCTCTCAGGTCAAGGCAGAAGTAGGGTTGGAAGACAAGGTGCCCGGAGCCCATGGCTGCAAATAAACTTCCCTGGCACAAAGGCCAAGGCACCGACTCCCTGGAGCTCCTTTTCCACTGCTTCCATCCCAGACAGCCAAAAGCCAGGACCTGGCGTTGGAGTTTCCTCTCCCCGGAGGAGACTGCAGCGTTTGTTCCGCCACTAGGATGGCTGGAACATCCCTGCTGTGCGTTACAAGCATCTCTGGGCATCTCTGTCACTTCCAAACCAGAAAAGATCCTGGAGACTCAAGAGAAACCCACTTCCCCTCTTCAGCGGGGCTCTTCTTTCGGCCCCGCACATGCTCTTGTTGCCATCTCTCGCATGCCAAAGGCAAGAACAAACACTGGGGCTTGGCAGGACTCACAGCCTTGGCTTGTGGGCTGGGAAAGCGGCGTTCCTGGTCCTCAGCCCAGGGCATGAGGCTCTGCTCCGTGTCCACTGCCAGCTTCTCCAGCTGTGATTCTGTTCCTTATCGCAGGCTGAGTGTGCTGTTCTTACACGAGGCCAAGCAGCACCCTTGGGTGCTAGATGGCAACTCCTGCAGGGAATCCATGGAGAGGAGAGGAAATAGCTGGAGCAGGAACTAGAGCTCTGCAAACCCCTGCATATCCCATCCATGGAAGGATGTTATGGAGCTACCACAAGGCCCAAGGTCCCTGCGTGCACCCACCACCCTGTAAACCCCCTGGCTCCGTTCTACTGTGCGGACAGTCCAGACTCATCAGAGGGTTTAAGCAAATCAACCCCTTCTGACTGAGACAACCCACAGATGAGAGCAACTCTGGAGGAAGCTCTCACAGGGACACAGGACTCAGCTGCGAATGGAGGCAGGAAGGGATAAGCGGAGTTCCCTGGCTGCAGTCCCCCCGGGAAGCCAGAGGAACAGGCTGGGGGTCTTGGCACAGGGTAGGGGCTCAGTGACAAACCCTGCTCACCTTTCCATGGCAGAGCACGGGGCTCCCAAGGGAGCTGCTCTGCCCCGCACAGACTCGGAGCTCGCTCAGCAGCCAAGTGTCAGGCAGCACGTGTGAGACAGCATGACCCGATCAAGCTGATTTTTCCAAGTGAGACGCTCCTATGTTTCCCACCTGGAGAATGCTGGCTCGGCCCTCTGGAAAATGACCTGCGTTTTCCTTGCTGTAAGGCCAGGGAGCGCACGCTGGGAGCACCGCGCCGCTCTCCTCATGCCGGCTGCAGGCGGGAGGTGCTGCCAGTGCCTTCCAGAATTGCTCCTCTTTCCCCTTTTCACAGCTGTTGCTGGTTATGAAAATGGGAACGTTCCCCAGGCATTTCTCGGCAGGAACGGCCCCTTCCAGGGCTGACCGCATGGGCCAGCTCTTCCTCTTCCCTCCTCCTTACCGTTGCAGAGCTGGGTACAGTCTAGTCTTGTCTAAGCGCTGCCTGTCTCCGCTCCCCTTCTTCTCTGTTCTGATCCTCACATGGTGCAAAGGAGAGGCCTGTGGATCTGGCTTGTGAGGGAAAACATTTCCTCCTTGGCCTTAGATCCATAAAATTCTTCAAGTCCATTCTCCTCCCAAAGCACAAAGAAAGAAGTTGGAAGTGTTGGGATCAGTCCTGTTGTCAGGATTTATTTCCCAGGGCGTCAGTCCGCAAGCAAGTTGTTCTTCACAACAGAGAGGTTCTCTTGGAGCAGCTGCCATCCTCTCTGAGAGATCACACCTCACGGGGGAGCTGGGGGCACCACCAGGGCATTTCTCAGGACAGTTGGGTTGTAGACCCCAGGGCTCAAAGCTCAGGCCAGTTTCTGGGGGAAAGAAGGTAGGAGATTTAGGAAAAAAAAACACAAAAATCACTCCCTCTCAGCCTGCTTGCACTATCTCTTGTAACCGCCGGTGCTGGCTATGCAGAGGACCATGTTGGCACAGAAAGAGGAGGATTTGGGCCACATCCTATCCAGGTCACATCCTATTCAGCAGGCTGGATGTTCCACTGGAAAGCCCGGATGAGGCAGCTGAGCTAATGCAGAACCAAACCGTTTGCCTGAGGCACAGGGGTTGCTCTGAAGAACTCCGTCCACTCTCTCTTCCACTTCTGCTGTGTGGCGAGGCAGGAAGCAGCGTCTAGGACCCCAGGCACAAGTGAGTGGGCAGGAAAAAGCCCCTAGTCTAGTGGAGAGATAAGTGTGTTAATACTGAGCACCCTGAGCTCAGTTCCCTTCCTGACTCCTAGCCACATCTGAAGACAAAATTCCTTTGCTCTGTACGTTAGGTCTGGGAACATGTCTGTCCCCAGTGTTAAATGGTTGGTCAGTTCAGAAGGAAATGCTGCCTCATGGATTAACCTTTGACAGTTTGTTCACTCAAATACTGTAACTGGATTTGAAAATATCCTGATGGTTTTATGACCTTTAATAATGTTTGTACTTCTGCACGAAGATAAGGGTTGCCAGATTGCTCTGAGACATGAACAGATCCCCTCAGAGAGGCATGGAAGGAATTCTCTTCCCATCTTCCCCTGTCCTTTTGTGATTATCACTGCTCAGCTTGTTTCCATAAAGTGCAAGAATCATCTGCAGCCAGTGTAGTGTGGCCTGGAGGGCTGAGGAGCCCCCGTGAGCAGCTCCTCTGAACCCCACTTCAGTTATGAGGCCTTCTCTGTGTCATGGGACTTCAGGAGATGCTGAGATGTGCTTGCTCGAAACTGCCTCAGACAGAGCAGGGCTGTAAGACTCAAGCGAAAGAGATGCTAGAAGTACCTGTGTCCTCAGCAGCAGAGTGAGGCCACATCTGGAAACTGTGTCCAGTTCCGGGCTCCCCAGGACAAGAGGGATGTGGAGCTGCTGGAGAGGGTCCAGCGCAGGGCTACCAGGATGATCAGGGGCCTGGAACATCTGCCCTGTGAGGAAAGGCTGAGGGAGCTGGATCTGTTCAGCCTGAGGAAGAGAAGGCTGAGAGGGAATTTGATAAGTGTCTACAAATACCTCAAGGGAGGCAGTGAGGACGATGGGCTGGCCTCTTTTCAGTGGTGGCCACTGACAGAACTGAAGCACCAAAAGTTCCACAGGAACTTAAGGAAGCAATTCTTACCAGTGAAGGTGACAGCACTGGAACAGGCTGCCCAGAGAGGTTGTGGAGTCTCCTTCTCTGGAGATCTTCCAAACCCGCTTGGATGCCGCCCTGTGTCTTTACAAGTGACCTTAAAGGTCCCCTGTAAAGAGAGGCGCTGCTAGGGTGAGCCATGTTCTTGTCTCCCTCAGGCCCTTCTCTTCCCACGTGTTAACTGACAGGAGGTCCCTGGTCCTCAACCCCATGGGACCTTCTCTCCTTAGCAGATCACTGCAAGGAGTGGATTCTCCCAAGGCAGTAGGGATGCTGCAAAACGCAAGCCTCGGGATCGTGGTGCCTGCTCCACTCCAGAACAAAATAGGTCGTGCATCAGCAAACGAAAAAGGACAGATGGTGCCTGCTAATACCGCTTAGTTTATGGCCTGCAGGATTAACCCGCTCGTCGTCGTGCCTGCAGAACATAGGAAATGGGTGGGCCGGGTGGCGGAAGCGTGCGGTGCACCCAGCCCCACGTGTGTCCGTGGGATGCGCTGGCTGGAAAGGATGTCAGAGATGCTGAGCGGTTGAGAGGCTGCTTGGGCGTAAGGGCCAGAGCTGCTACCTAGTCCCAAACCTTCCCTCTGAGCTCTGCCTGCCACATCAGCACAGGCAGACAGACCCTGAGCCACGCAGGACCTCGGAGAGGCAGGGACAGCGTTTGTGGTCTATGCAGTGATATCCTCCAGGCAGGAGATGCTCAGCTGCCTGCCCTGCGCTGGCAGGGACCAGCCTCCAGTTCAGCTGTTTGAGCCCCCAAGCATCCACACGTCTGCAGGAGCGAGACTGAACAGCGAGGCAGACGCCTCGGGTCTCTCCCTGCCTCTCTGTGACACACTGTTCTCCTTTCCTGGAAACCAGGCCAGTGCCTCTCTCGTCTCCTTGCACAAGTCAGGCTCTGTCCCAGTGCTGTCACTTCTCTGTGTCTGCTGTCTGAGGGCAGATCTTCCCCGGCTTTTCAGGAATGGCTCTGAATCCAGGAATGGCTCTTCCGAATGGCTCAAGGTTTTCTCCCTTGTGCTCGCTGGTGGCACCTGGCTGTCTCCAGCGAGTGCCCGACCACCACGGGCCCAGCACACGCTGTGCCATGGAGAGGCAGCCGCCTCCCGCTCCAGAGGGGTTTGTCACCCCCATCTTCTAGTCACAACCAGTTGTCTCAGGCACGGAGGCTTTCTCCAGTGACTAATTTGTCTGTGTTTATGCCAACCTCACGCACATAATTGCCTGCTTAAGAGCTTGGGTGAGGAGGGAGCCTGGCCAGTCCCTCTTACTGAAAGGATCAGGCCAGTGCCTTCCCAGTGGCAGCACCCTACTGGGTTAAACCTTCTCAGCTACAAATCCCACAGGCTGAGGGACAGGAGGTCACCAGTAAGAGTGAAGTGAAAGTGGGGATCACCAGAACTTCCATCCCCAAAGCCGCACCTCAAACGTGCAAGACAGCAGGTGCACAAACCCATTAGAACAGCCTGTGCTTGTGTCACAGAAGGAAATGCTTCTTTTGTGGAGGGGAAAAGCATGTCAGATTACTATTATAAGTAGGCAGTTAATGCTCCCTACCTTATGTCACTGCTGAAGTGGAGTGGAGTTATCTCCAAGGTCCTTTTCGGGTTCTCCTTTCCGTGGGTATTGGCGATGGTGCCAAGTCGGTGGCCCATCCGGCTGGCTGAGACCTGAGGATGGTGGACACATGAGCTCCAAGTTCTTCCCCCTCAATATGTCCCCCAATCCCACCTCTTCCATGAGCTGCTGACAAGATTTGCCATATGCGTAGGTGGCTCCCCAGCTTGTGAGATGATTCCCAACTCCCCCCCATCATCTCCACCCGCAAAAGCCTGCAGGATTTCGAGGAGGGGGAGTGCAGCCTTTCTCTGTCTGCAAGGCTGTTTTGCAAAGCACACACAATGTTTTTACAGCGCTGCATGTGGCAAGTCTCTCCCAGGATTTCACATGACAGCGTATTCCATGGAAAGTCACGGCAGTGGGAAGGTTGCCGCGCTCTGTGCGGGGGTGTTGGGATGGAGCAGAGTGGGATGGGGAGGTGGAAGCGAGAGGGGGTGTAACCACAAAGAGCGGCTTGGGAGAGCCTTGAATTTCTGATCACAGGGTTCTCATCTCCTGCCTTTTGTTCTTCATTTAAAGCAATGTCAATCCTTGCTAAATCCAATAGAGACAAAGGGAATAAAGCAGAACCATCTCTTCCTTTCCTGTGCATCTCTCATGAGACCACAAGAAGCAAACACAAAATAGCTAGATCAACCCTGAAAGCGTGTGCAGAGCAGCACAGGAGGGAGAGCTCTCCCTCGCCGCCCGTGTCTTCCCTGGAGAGAAATGCGTGGCCGTTAATGACACCTGCACCTGAGAGGGGAGCAGAGTGCGTGTCACAACCAGCCCCATGTCCCCAGGGCTCCGCAGTGACCTCCATGGGGCTCAGCTCTGCACCATGCAGCTGCTACCCCGGGCGGGCCGAGCAGCCCTTGTCCCAGCTCTTGATGCTCTCAGGACTAAGCGTCACTGAGCCCCGCTCAACAGGCTGAGCCCAGCCCTGCACACACAGAACACAGGAGGAACCGGGGAGGCCGCAGTGTTCTTGCTCAGAAGGGGGAGTTGGAGTGAGCTGCCCCCACACCACCCCTGACAGGCTGAGAAATGCCCTTGTGACATCCCTTTGTCATCCTCTAGAACCTGAGGTGACAGCAACCTGGCAGCTTTGTCCACAGGGTGTCCCAGCGTGGGCCTGGCTCTACTCGTGCCCCATGACAGGGCTTGTAGGTGGGTCCTCAGGAGACAGCCCTGAGCTGTCACCTGCACTTTGGCACTGGGAAATCCTGCCGTGTGTACAGGCCTTTAACAGCACCAGCTGCTTCACTCGCACAGGGTCAAGATTCAGCCTGTCCAGACAGGCTGGATCATCCTGGATCTGCCAGGCAACCCTGCCCTGTCAGGCAATGCGGAAAAATCCCAGACAGAGCTCCCAATTTAAAGCTATTCCTCTCTTTTCCTCATTTTACCTTGTCTGCAGCTATCTTGGATAATGGCAACACGAGCTGGATTTTCTCACAAATCCCATCTGTTCTGCAAGGACTTTGTGACCCAGCACCAACTGCCCATTTGTGCTTGGTTAGGAAAACCTGGGAAGCTCCATGCAATTCTGGAGAGAGCAGCCTGCTGCAGGGAGGGATCCTCACTACAAACCGGAGGTTTCAGGGAGAGCGAAGCCGTGTGTGCCCCAAAACTGCTCTTTCCAGGTGCTCTTCTCCGTGGGGCGCCCTGGAAGAGGAGGTGCTGGAGACGCGGCACGAGGGGCAGTTTCTATTTTATGGTCCCCAACGCAAGGCAGGCACCGTCCGCCAGGCCCCTGCGCCGCGATATTCCCAGCACGGCCACTCCTTCCGTTCAAAGGCGTTTGCAAATCCCTTCCCGGCAGCCAGCCTCTGCTTTCGCTCTCCGAATTACACCGGGGAGTTTTCGTTACGTCACCAGAGGCTCTTCCTCCTTGAGGACGGAGGTGCCTCTTTCATTCTGCTTCAGAGGGGTTTTTGGGGAGCAGTTCTCCGGGAAGGAGCACGGAGCTTCCCAAAGGCTGCTCTTGTGCAGACAAAGGAAGGCAGTGTGGCTGCATTGCTGCTGGCTGCTTCCCTGTGAGGAACGGCACTTTCACACAGCTTTACAAGTTGCCCGTGCCAAATCCCACCCGGATTTGAGCAGGGTGGAGGGGGTCAGAAGTCAGCAACGTTCCAGCTTTCCGCCAGCACAAGCAAGAGCCAATTTGCCTATCAGAGTCCCCCGTGCTGCGTGGTTCAATGAAGCATTTGAAACCTCCCTCTTGCTGTTGTTTCTTTTCAAACGGTCAGCTGCTGACAATCCCTGCAGCCCCAGCGAGAGGCTAAGCTGATCTCACTCCCAATCAGTGGCTTCCCCTCCTTCCTGGCAGCACGCTTCCGTGTGCTCTCCTTCCCAGACTCAGGGATTTTTTCCCCTTGTTTTTCCCTTTTTTTTTTTTCCCCTCTCCAGTTTGAATCAAAACAAACTACCATGTTCAAACTGCTCCCTGGTCAGGAACGTGCTGAGCAGGAGCCCCCGCTCCTGGCAAGCGCTATGGAAATTCTTCCACAAGGAAAAACCTCAGCTGCAGGGAACTTGTTTTTAAACAGACGGTAACATGTGGACTACTGCAGGGCCACGGCAGCTAGAAGAAACCTGCACCCACCAGGAGCACAAAGTGCTAAATTCATTCAGCTTGCCAAGAATGGCAAAAAGTCTGAACAGCCCAGGGGCTGGGAAGGTAGAAAACAGTCTAGAGGAGCCCCTCACATTCCCCGTGGCCTCCCCAAGCCCCGGTCGCACCCTGGTTCCTTGCATGAAGGCCCGAGGAGCCGTTTCTGCGCCGTCAGCACGTTGCATTACCCGGCAGCTCCAGATGGTTTTGCTCTCTGTCTCTCTCCGTCTGCACTACTGGTAATTCCGGCCTGTCTCGCGCTGGTTTTGGAGATGAAACCTTCCCACAATTAGTTACAGTCTGTGCTCTCGCCCTGCAAGGGGTGCGGGGCTGCCAGAGCAGGGTCTGGGAGCTCCATCCCACGCCAAAGCCCTGCTCGGGTTTCTCTGTTTCAGTCAGGATTGCGATTTTGCTAGTGAAGTCACCAAACCAAGGCAGCCTCTGCTCCAGACGGGTAGTGACAGCCAGAAACGCCTCATACCTGGCCCACCTTGGATGAAAAACAGCTACTTTCACTCTAACCTCAGTTTAGAGCCACGCTACAACATCGTGTCCTTCCTTTTCCGGCCTTCGCTCCCTAACAGTGAAATGGGAGCGCTTCCTCTTGCATTGCTGCATTTTGGGGGCTTTATATCCCAAATGTTACCAAATATTTGACTTCCTAAGCAGCCCCGGCAGCCTGCTAGGTGCCAGAGCTGAGCAATTCCCACTGCTCTGGGGCAACGTGCTCCACAGACACCCTGGGAACAGCACGGCCTCGCCGGGAGCAGAGCTGCTTGGCTCCCTTGTTAAATTACTGCTAATAACAGGGTTCTTGATCCCAGACAGGATCTGGGCAGTCTGAGGCCAAGTGTAAATGTGGTCCAAAGCGTCTGGCTGGGCCAAAGCCCCACGTCTCAGGAATGCCAGAGCCCGGCAGCGCCAAGCGAGAACGGCAAATGCTCAAAGCCAAATCCTAGGGACAGACGCAGGTCCCACGGATTGGGATTACCATTGAGCAAGGGGATGCAATGGGCACAGAACTGCTCCAGGAAAGGACAGGGAAAGCAACGACTTGGGAGGAAGGGAAGAGGAGGGGAGGAGGCTTCACGTGCAGGTGATTTTCGCCGTTCCCCTCCGTTCACGCGCCAGACAGGGCAGCGCCACCATTATCCCTTCATACAGACAGTCTTTTCCAGAAAACACAACCGGGCCCCATTTCACCCTTGCTTCACAGACACAGAGGCTCCTTCTGCGTTGCCTGAGCAGCGCAGCAAGAGCCAGCAGCTTTCCCAGGAACATATCCGCTTTTCAGGAAGAGCTGGTGCCGGTTGGGCATCCCATGGGCGCCAGGAATCCGCTGCAGCCCCGTGAGGAAGGGGAGGCCCTTGAGCTGCAGCAACTCACCGGGAAACACCGGGGTTACCACAGGGCTCCCAGGGTGGGGGGACAGGCCAAGCCGGGTGCTGGGCGAGCACCTCAGGGAGCCGAGGAGCGGGCGGGCGGCCCGGGCAGGGCTCGCAGGGCTCCGTTCTTACCAAGCAGGCCCGTGAGGGGGCCCCGGCTCCCTGGACTCACCGGTAACAGCCCGGGGGGAGCCTCGCAGCAGCGCGAGGTGCCGCCGCTTCCCGCGAACCGGAGGCCGCGGCGACCACCGCCCACCCGGCCTCACACGGCACCCGCGCCAACATGGCGGCCGCGCCCCGTCACGCGGCGGCGGGAGGGCGTGGCCGCGAGGGGCGTGGCCGCGTGGGCGGGGCGTGGCCTCGGAGGAGGGGGCGTGGTCGCGGGGG
>JAUBOD010000561.1:2751021-2764420 GCA_032353885.1 Nothura maculosa
GCCCCGCCGCCGCCGCCGCCGCCACCGCCACCACCGCCACCACCGCCGCCGCCGCCGCCCCTCGCCGAGGAGCCGGCGCCGGGCGCGGAGGCGGGCGGCGAGGAGGAGCTCGAGTGCCCGCTGTGCCTGGTGCGGCAGCCGGCGGAGAACGCGCCGCGCCTGCTCTCGTGCCCGCACCGCTCGTGCGGCGCCTGCCTGCGCCAGTACCTGCGCATCGAGATCAGCGAGTCGCGCGTCAACATCTGCTGCCCCGAGTGCAGCGAGCGCCTCAACCCCGCCGACATCCGCCGCCTGCTCCGCGACTCGCCGCAGCTCGTGGCCAAGTACGAGGAGTTCATGCTCCGCCGCTGCCTCGCCGCCGACCCCGACTGCCGCTGGTGCCCCGCGCCCGACTGCGGGTGAGTCCCGCGGGACCGAGCGAGCGCCCCCCGCCGGGCACAGGGGCTGGGGGGCGGTTGGTTGAGCCCCCCACCCAGCGCCCAACAAGGGGCTCCCGCCCAGCGCTGCCCCTTCCCCCCCATGGGAAAGGGAAGCGGGGGCTTTTTCCCAGGGAATCCCCGGCCCGGAGGAGCGACGTTGATTCATTAGTGAGTGAAGGTTTGTGCGCTCCGAGGCGGGTGCAGCCCTGTCTGACGCCTCTGTAGTTGTGTGCGCTTTGCTTTCGTTTTCTGTTCTCCTTTCCCCTAACCGAGCTCCGCTGGGTTTCGCTTTGGGCACGAGAAAAAGCTGCGTGGAATTCCGGAATGGTGGAGCTTGGAAGGGACCTCTAGGGAGCATCTAGTCCAACCCCCTGCTCCAGCAGGGACACCCAGAGCATGTGGCACAGGGACCATGTGGAAAAGGGGACAGGGCCACAAAGTTCAGTGATGTGCACAGGAAAAAAAGCTTAAATTGCAGCTCTGGTGAGTGCAAATGCTGAAGGAAAGTCCAGACTCGCAGTCGGAGAGGAAAGCGCCGTGGGAGGATGCTGGGGGTTGAACAGAGCAGGGCAATGGCAGCTCTGCAGAGCTGCTCACCTGCCCCCGGCTCCTGTTTCGCAGCCCCCGAGCGCCGCTGCAGAAGGGCTGTTTCGTTAATAGGAAACAAAACAAGAGCTCTGTTAGTCTGTGAAACAAAATCACGTGCCAGATCTTGATGTTTTGATAGTGCCCGAGATCAGGGAGATAGGGCAGGCTCTGCTGCCCCCGGAGCCGGAGCCGCGCCGGAGGGAACGCCTCCGTTTTCTGCTCCGTTAACCAGCTGCTGAAGACCTGGCTGCTCCACTGGATTTCTGCTGTTTCTGCCCCTCGGTGCCGCCCCGTGAGCCCGTGTGCAGGGTAAGGTGAAGCTGCCTCCTTGGGAACGACCCAGCATGAAGCTGCTGCTGCTGCCACCTCGGTGCCTTTGGGCAGAGCGGTGTCACCTACAGCACTCAGTGCAGCTCCCGAGAGACACATTGGGCAGCCCTGGGAGGAGCACGGAGCGCTCGGGGCTGTTGGGAAGCGGCTGCTCCGGCACCACGACGGCACTTGGACAAAGGCTGCTGGAATCAGCCCTCCAGCAGCAGGAGAAATGAATCTCCCTTCTCCTTCTGCCTGCTTCCTTCTCCTCTGGTTGGGCTTCTGTGCAGCACAACCGGGAATTTACAGCGCGCTTTTCCTCTGGGACAGCAGGAGAGGCCCGAGTGGGGCTGGTGCTCCACGATCCAAGCGCCGGATCCAAGGTGTTGGGCCGCAGCATGGAGCCCTCCACAGGCGCCGCAGCCTTTCCCGACGGGAGAGCTCCGCAGCGCGGCAGGAGAACCGGCTCCACGCACGTTGCCATGGAAGCACCGGGCGATGGATGCACCCTCAGTCCTCCCATGAATCATTTGCCGTGTTTGGGGCTTTTTGGGTTTGTTTTTTTTTCCCTTGCTACAATCAGCTGATGTTGCTGCCTGTTGTGTGTCACAGCGCAGCTCCCCGAGAGGCTTGGGAGAACAACGGGAGCCTCAAACAAAGCACGTGGTTTAGGCTGAGCTCAGCAGACGGAGGAGGCTGAAGGCTGCCCAAGCGGGGAGAGCCGGCGTCGCTGCCTCCTTGGCCTCGCCAGGGTCTGGGAAGGATGATCCCGGCCGTCACTGAGCAGGAAAAAGGCAGAATTTCCCTTTGTGTCTCAGCCTACACGGGCCAGGAGGCCGGGTGAAGATACAGGCGCCTGTGAACTGTGGCAATTCCAGGCACGGCACCCGAGGAAGGCTTTTGAACGGGGAGATATGTTGTTTCTTCCCCTTAGAGCGGAAAGGCGTGTAGGTTTTTCCATGCAGTTGCGGGCTCGCTCTTGCTATTTGTCACGTTGGCATTTAAACAGAAATGCTGAGGATTTTAATTTCTCAGAAGAGTTGCCTGAGGTAGCTAGGGGAAAACAAAAAACAAAACCAAAGTCTCTATTGAGGGCTCGTTCCAAACATGAAGTTGCTTAATACATTCTGCTAGACTTTCCTGACCTAATAGAGTTTGTGGCATAAAAGCTGCTTTTGCCAAAGCCGGGGCTGTGGGTGAGGATGCCCGGCTGGATCTTCACTGTGCACGATGTGTAGGAGCCGCTCAGAGCCAGGTCTGGCCCTTCCCGGGATCTTGGCATCCTGTTCCTCCTCCAGCCCCGCTTCCCATGCGAGGAGCAGGCGGGCGCCGGGCCCCACGGCTGCCGCTGCTCCCAGCCAGGCAGGGTGAAGTCGCTCCCACTCCCACGGGATGTGAATCATCGTGGTGTGACACACGCGGCGGTTCTCACGCTGCCGCCTCCGAGCAGAGGCAGCGCAAGCAGAGCTGCCCGAGCTCTGAACACACAACCTCGACTCGTTGCTCTCCTCCGACCCGCTGCAGCGACGCCAAACTGGACACAAAGACACGTTGCGGCGTTGGAAGGAGAAGGTGCTTCTGGAATTGCTCTCTCCAGCTACTGTGGAAGGTCCCGTCGCAGGGCAGCTTGCTGAGAGGTGCCCAGAGTGAGCAGAAGGAACCAGCTTGGCAGGCTGGCCGTGCAGCCTGCTGAAACCCCAGCCCCACTCCAGCTTTCCTTGGCCTCTGTGGCTGGATTTCATCATTCCAGAGAGCTGGATTTGCTCGGGATCTGCTCTGCCTGTGCCCTGGCTCCCGGTGCCAGGGAGAGCCCGAGCCGGGTGGCAAACGGGTGAGATGAGTGTGCTCTGCATGAGCCGACAGCAACAACTCCCAGGAGTTACTCAGGGGGGAATTCAATATCAGGAGCTGCTGCTGGAAAGGATATCAGTCCTGAGGAACTTAATTAGCACTATTTAATTTTGGGCCCTGCAGTGAAAGACACAGCGCTGGAAAAGCAAAAATTTATCCAGGGCGCAGGCTGCCCTAGGGACAGGGATGAGAAATGGGAAACGGAAGAGGCAGGGCAGGCTGCTCCGGCTGCCTTGCTCCCAACTCCCATATTCTGCAGTTTCCAGGTGGTAAAAGCGAGTTTCATCCTGCTTAGCCCGTGGAACTCAATTCAGGAGCTGTAAACAGAGCAGTTCAGGAGGTGATAACCTTGCTTGCTAGCTCTAGGCAGATGCAATAACCTTGTGCTCACCCGAAGAGCTGCATTTTTGCTTGTGTCTCTTGCAATTCCCCTGCAGGGCTGCCCAGCAGGCCAGATCAGTTGTGGTCCTGCACTGGAAGCAATCCAGGGCCAGAGGCTGTGCCAAGGTGGGTGGCAGGGCCGTTGTCACTGCATTTGCTAAGGACAGCGCAGTGCCCATCAGTGGCTCCTGGTGGTACTGCCGGCGGATCATCACCCTCCTGTGTTATTCCCAAGATAACTCTGAGGCTTTTGCTAACTCGAGGTGTCTTCTCCCCGCAGTTACGCCGTTATCGCCTACGGCTGCGCCAGCTGCCCCAAGCTGACCTGCGAGAGGGACGGCTGCCAGACCGAGTTCTGCTACCACTGCAAGCAGATATGGCACCCGAACCAGACGTGCGACATGGCCCGGCAGCAGCGGGCCCAGGCGCTCCGCGTACGCACCAAGCACACGTCGGGCCTCAGTTACGGGCAGGAATCCGGGCCGGGTAGGGGCTGCCGCCTTTCTGCTTGCTCGGTGCTGCGTGGGAAGCTGAGAAAAAAGCCCCTGCTCGTGCAGAGCTTCCCGTGATCAAAGGAAGGGTGTCAGGGGCCTGCGGGGAGCGCTGCCATGTGGCACCCGTGAGGGTCTCCAGCAGCAGCAGTGAAGCTGAGAGTCACTTCCCCTTCTCGCATTAAGAGAGCAAATCTGGCGGCTCCCACAAGACAGCAGAGCGGAGCAGAGCAGTTGGAGGTGACACTGTGCGCTTGGGTCCTTTCTCAGCACTCGGTGTCTCCTCATCCGCCCCAGCTATGCTTGTGGCTGTTTTGATCTCAGATGTTTTCATTTCTTGCTGATCTAAACCTGGCAAAAAAACCCATACTTTTAGCCCTCCCCACCCCTAAATGAAACACATTATTCCTTCTCTGAGCACATCAGGGAGTAAAATGTTAATATGCAGCTACCACGAGTGGTTCAAAGGTAGCTCAGTTGTGCTCCAGGGTTCACCGTGTCCATTATCAGGACTCTAACCGAGGCAGCGGAGACGCTGCCACCAGCCACGCTGCAAACGAGCAAACAAAAAAGCAATCCGAGCCTTCCAACCCGTCCAAAGAGATCCCTGCCAGGAAGTGCTTAGAGCTCGGCCACTGAAAGGGCGCTACTTGAGAGTGGTTTTTTCCCTGCTCGCTGAATGCAATGCAATGATTAATAAGGTGCGAGCTGCTCTCTCAGCAGCTGGATTTCACATTGTCGAGGGCTCCAGGCGCTGCCAGCGGAGCCTGAGCGGCACAGCCGGGCGTTGCGTAACCGTGAGCAGATCACACTTGAGTTCAAGAAGAGATGAAGGACTCTTCCTCCTCCTCCTCTTGCCAGCAGCCAAGGGGGGACTCCAAGCATGTGCAGCAGGGCCTTGTCCCTGCCGTCCTTTGGACTTGTCCCCCTGCTGCAGGCTGCCTTGGAGCCCAGCTCAGAGCCTCCCTCTGCCTGGTTCTCCCGGTTGTTCTACCCGTCCTGGCCCATGAATCACCTTAGTGGAGCCGTTTCATAATGGTTCTTGCTGACACTGTTGCCTTGGCTAGCTCAGGACAGGTATAACTTGTTCCCAAGGTTTAAGCATGTTCTGGAAGAGATCCTATTCCAGCCTAGAATAAGCTTCTGAAATGACTGTTGTTCTCAGTCTCTGCTGTCCAGGCAAATAGCTTTGGCTCTCCAATATTGTCTTTGTGCTGTGTGGAGGAGCTGAAGACAGAACCAGTGGGTGGTGCCCATGCCCACCTTGTGTTTGAGTAGCAAATTCAGCCTTTGTAGAACACAAGGGTTTCTCGCTGTAATGAGAACCCCCTCCCTGTTGTTGCTACTCCAGCATCCAGAGTCCAACTCAGTGCCTTGCTTCCCTCTTTCCCACAGCCGACGACATCAAGCCATGTCCCCGCTGCAGCGCCTACATCATCAAGATGAACGACGGCAGCTGCAACCACATGACGTGCGCCGTGTGCGGCTGCGAGTTCTGCTGGCTCTGCATGAAGGAGATCTCGGACCTGCATTACCTCAGGTGGGAAGGAGAGCCACACACGGGGGGTCCTGTCACCCGCTCCCCCGAGGGGGTGTTTAATTGCCTGCGCTCACCTTTCAGCCCCTTGCCTCTCTAGAACCAGCCAGCAGAACTGTCTTCTTCCTTCCTACAGATTTGAGCTTTCTTCCTGCAATAAAGAGGCTCTTCCATGCCATTGACTGAAAAAAAAAGTTGCATGTGAAAACTCCTAACATTTGGGGCATTAAACACAGCCCCAGATATGTGATAATGACCTTGATGAGCAAATTAATCTTGCTCATCAGTTGGAGAGGAAGAGGGGCTTCTTTTGCTTGTTACTTACCCATTTCCTAAGTTTTGGGTTTGTTCATGTGGACGTTGAACTTGCAGTTCTTGGGAACACTTAGGATTTGGGGAGTTCCTCTGTGTTTTTAACTTTTTTCCTTCCATTCCAGCCCCTCTGGCTGTACGTTCTGGGGCAAAAAGCCATGGAGCCGTAAAAAGAAGATTCTCTGGCAGCTGGGCACGTTGATCGGCGCTCCCGTAGGAATCTCTCTCATTGCCGGCATTGCCATTCCCGCTATGGTCATTGGCATCCCGGTGTATGTTGGGAGGAAGGTAAGTGTGGAGAGTGCAAGATTGGAAGTGGCAAGTGTGGAGTTTGGGGTGTTCTCCGTAGTCAAAGCTTCTGCCTGGAAATTCGGCTGTGATGTGAAGGGTGGGTCACTTCGTAACACTCAAATTCCGTCATCTCTTATGGAGCTTGTCTTATCTGTTGAGCTTTGTATGGGGAGAGGGAAGGTGGTGGCTGATAGCCCTTCAGCCTGCAGTCCTCTCAAATGAATATCATTTTCCTGATGTGAAGCAGAAGCACCCAGGGTGAGTCCTGGCCCCTTTTGGCATCCCTGGGGCCATGGCCAGATCCTGGATATGACACCTTGCCTAGCACAAGTCCCTGATGTGTTTAGACGTTGATCTGCTGCCATTGGGTGGCAGGATGAGGTTCTTCCTAAGCTAACGCAGCAGATAGGGCTGTAAATCACAAGCTTGTTAGGAAGGTCTGCTGGGTTTGTTCCTGGCCACGCTGTGTTCTCACGTGCCACTTCTCCTTCCCTTAGATCCACAGCAGATATGAGGGAAAGAAGACATCCAAGCACAAGAGGAACTTGGCCATTACCGGTGGGGTCACCTTGTCTGTCATTGCCTCCCCCGTCATTGCTGCAGTCAGTGTTGGTGAGTTGGTGCTGTTCTCCCTTCTGTGGGCCAGTAGTCATAGACAAATGACTAGCTGGGCTCTGTGAGGGGTGGCCAAGGGGGATTTGCAGGTTTCTCCTATGTCTTTTTCTGGAACTTCCTTCCATTTCCATGGAACTTCCTTCCATGCAGGCTGTGCAGCCGTGTGTGCTGGAATGGGCCTGGTGCTTTCTAAGGCTTGTCCAGAGCACAGGTCCTCTCTGCCTGGCCAACACAGCTCAGCCTTAGCTCTTCTTACCTCAGGGCATCCTCTTCCCCAGGTATTGGAGTCCCCATCATGCTGGCTTACGTGTATGGAGTTGTGCCCATCTCGCTGTGCCGGGGCGGTGGCTGCGGAGTTAGCACAGCCAACGGCAAGGGTGTGAAGATAGAGTTTGATGAAGATGACGGACCTATCACAGGTAACGTGGTAGCTGCTGAAGGGAAGGGGTTAAAGCACCCCCTTGTCATTGCTTCACATAATGAAATAGCAGGAGCTTTGTGTTTCCAAACCCAACATCTCTTTTGTTAGTTTTCCCTTGAGTTTGGCTAGAAGCAGGGATTCACTGCAGCCTTGTCCTGGTGCCCAGCTGTGTAGCCCTGGTAGCAGAATCTCATTTCTTCCCTTGCTCTCTGGTATCTGCGACGAGGCTCGTGCTGCACAGGGTCTGCTCTGCAGCTCTGCCGGTGCCACCACAGCCCGGTGGCTCCTCTGACGGTCCTGCTTTTCCTTCCCTCAGTGGCGGATGCCTGGCGAGCCCTGAAGAACCCCAGCATCGGCGAGAGCAGCATCGAGGGGCTCACGAGCGTGCTGAGCACCAGCGGCAGCCCCACCGACGGGCTCAGCGTGGCGCAGGGCAACTACAGCGAGACGGCCAGTTTTGCTGCCCTCTCCGGCGGCACCCTGAGCGGCGGCGTCCTCTCCGGGGGCAAGGGCAAGTACAGCAGGTAACTGAGCTCACTGTCACCACCAGAAAGGTTCCCAAAGCCCGTGCTAACGGGGCAGGATTCCTTAGGGATCTGTGTGGACATGTGGGTGGCCCTCTGTGTGCCCAGGAGTCCCAGGCCAGGGTTTTTACTGCTGGCTTTGTGGAGGAGGCCTGGGGTCAGTGTTAGGCTGCTGCTTGCAAAGAGGACACGGCTGTTGAACAGGTTTCTGCCCCTGCTGAACTCCTTGAAAGCGAGAAGCCGGCGCTCCGGGTTAACTGGGAATGGCCCAGAGCAATTCCTGCGTGCTTGGCTTGGATCTTCCAGTCCTCTGGTCCCAGCCTGGTGCTGCCTCTTCCCTGTTGGCTTGCAGCAGGCGGGATTGCTGCTTTCCAAGCCAGGAGGTTACACCACAGCTTTCCTCAGAGCCTGTCTGTGAGTCAGTCTGCTGGGTAATAGGAGACACGTGTTGATCCAGCAGCCAGGATGTAATCAGGACTCTGGGCTAGATCCGTGGAAATCTGTTCTTCGCAGGAATTGCATGAGTCATAGTTATAAACACAACTTCACCTTCGTCATGGAAAACAGAATGGATTTACCTAAATGGAGCCAAGATTGAGACTAAATGAAGCTAAACCAGTGGAGATAAAGTCTTTGGTGCCAAGTTGGGCCAGCACACGGGGACACCTGGTTCCCCAGGGCAAACAGAGATTGTTTGATGCCCTCAGGGACCAGCTAAGTAATTTCTGAGCAATTTCTGAGCAATTCTGTTCTCTCCTGTAGGCTGGAAGTGCAGGCAGATGTCCAGAAAGAGATTTTCCCCAAAGACTCGGTGAGCTTGGGGGCTATCAGCGACAACGCCAGCACTCGAGCCATGGCCGGCTCCATCATCAGCTCCTACAACCCCCAGGACAGGTAGGACATGAGGGGTGAGGAGGAGAGTGGTGCAAATCCTGGGGAACTCGAAACCCTAGGAGCTGCTGCTGGAGGTGGTGAGATGGCCTTAGGTCCCAGCCTGCTCCTTGTCCCTAGAGGGTGGAATGATCCGTTTGGTCACGCGGGAGGAGGGCTGGGACTGCTTGGAAGCAGCCGCCACATGTGCCTGCAGCTGGTGGTGCTTGTTCCTGCAGGGAGTGCAATAACATGGAGATCCAGGTGGACATCGAAGCCAAACCCAGTCACTACCAGCTGGCCAGCGGCAGCAGCACCGAGGATTCCCTGCACGTCCACACCCAAATGGCAGAGAATGGGGAAGAGGACGAGGACGAGGACGAGGAGGAGGAGGAGGAAGAGGACAGTGAGCGGGAGCAGACATGCAAACACCAAAGCTGCGAGCAAAAGGACTGCCTTGCCAGCCAAACGTGGGACATCACCCTGGCCCAGCCCGAGAGCATACGGAGCGACCTGGAGAGCTCGGACAGCCAGTCGGACGACGTGCCCGACATCCCGTCGGACGAGTGCGGCTCACCCGGCCCTGCGGCTGCGCCGGGCCGCCCACCCCGCGGCAGCGCCGCCGAGAGCCCAAGTGCCCCCTTGAGCCACTGTGCCCACGCAGAGGGCTGCAGGCTCGAGGAAATGGTCAAACTGGAGTGCATCGAGGCCAGAGTATGAGGGGCCTCGCGAGCAGCGTCGCTCCCGGGGCGTCTTTCCGGACGGCGTCGTGGCCGTGTCGCCTTCAGCTTGCAGTGCTCCGGTTGCCTCCCCAGCCTCGCCCTGGGGAGCTGCTGTTTCGTACGTGACAAAAGGAAAACCGTCCCCCCCACTCCCTCTTTTTGTTTTAATTTATTGGTTCAAGCGCTTTATAGTGCTCTGTGAGGTGCGTCAGAGTGTAAATATGTACGTGTGTCTGTATGTCTGCAAACATCCTCGAGGACTCTTTGAATAAAGACTCTGGTTGTCATTCGACTCGTGTCGCGCTCGTCCTTTCCAGAGGTGTTCGGTGAATCCTCTCCCTCATTTTGCCCCTGGCTCGGGGTATTTGCACAGGAGAACTGGATTTGGATGCTCTTTAGCCTGGAGAAGGCAGGATGCGACAGCCCTGCTGTCCCCTCGGCATCGGGGACAGCTCCTCTCACACCGCCCTGTGCAGCAGGATGGTTCAAAGGAGAGGAAGGACGTGGGTCCCTGGGCGCTGGGGACCCGCATGGGGACATCAGGGCTGGGGCCTGGAAAGGCTTTGAGCCCTCGACCAGAGCCAGAGCATGTGGTGCAGGGCAAGAGGCACTGGAGCGAGGGGAGCCCCGAGCAGCCCTGGCCACCCGGTTGCTGCAGAGAGCGTCATTCCTTGGGGAGGTCCCTGCAAGGAGGAAGGGCCCCAGGGCCAGGCCGGGCAGCAAGGAAAGGGGCTCCTGTGTGTGGGGTTGGTGCCAGGCGGCTCTTCTCAACGTCCAGAGTCCGGGCCCTTCTCCCGTCCCCTCTGCCCTGGGAGCTGAGGAGGCTCCTTGGAGCTCCGCGCGGCCCCGCTGGGATGGCCCTGGTGTGGGGGATGCACGATGCAGGGACACAAGATGGATGCGGGCGCTGCAGGATGCAGGGACATGGGATGGACGCGAGTCCTGCAGGATGCAGAGACAACGGAGGCAGGTGCTGCGCAATGCAGGGACACGAGATGGAAGTTGGAGCTGCAGGATGCAGGGACACGAGATGGACGCAGGCGCTGCAGGATGCAGGGACATGAAATGGACATGGGCACTGCAGGATGCAGGGACACGGGATGGACATGGGTGCTGTGGGATGCAGTGACACGGGATGGACACGAGGGCAGAGGGTCCCGCATGGGCATGGCCAGGGCTCCCTCCTTGTGGGGCTGAAGGCTCCTGGGATGGCACTAAGAGGGGAACAGGGACCGGTGTCCCCAAGGGCGACGCTTCCTCGCGGGAGGCTCCTGCGCAGAGCTGCCCTGACGCCCTCCTGCCCTCAGCCCTGAAGCTCCCGAAGAGCCCCGGACCACCCTGTTCCGACAGTGCCGGCGCTTGGGGACCATCCCCAGGGAGCGCGGCCGGGGAAGCCTGCCAGGAGCAGCAGCAGGGATGGGATGTCCTGCCCGCGGGGCTGCCCCTGCACCGATGTGGTCACCATGCAAGTGACCCACGGGATCCCCTTCCATCCCATCCATGGGTGCCCCTTCCATCCCATTCATGGGAACCCCTTCCATCCCATCCATGGGAACCCCTTCCATCCCATCCATGGGTGCCCCTTCCATCCCATCCATGGGTACCCCTTCCATCCCATCCATGGGTGTCCCTTCCATCCTATCCATGGGTGTCCCTTCCATCCTATCCATGGGTGTCCCTTCCATCCCATCCACAGGTGCCCCTTCCATCCCATCCATGGGTACCCCTTCCATCCTATCCACGAGTGTCTCTTCCCTCCCACCTGTGCATGCCCTTTCCATCCCACCCTTGGCTCTGCAAGTCCTGGGGGTGCTCTGGGCACCCACGGTCCCTTGGAGCAGCCCAGGGGCTTTGGGTGGGCAGGATGCCCCCATCCCCGCACTGCTCCTCGCTGCCCCTCCAGACCCTGGGGCTCCCTGGAGATCTTCAGGACCTGCTGACCCTGCTCGCCCTCCTGCTCCTCCCCTGCAGAGGCGACACCATCCCCATCCCCTTGCGCCTCATCCCGCCCCATGCCGGGGATCCAGCGCCCGGACGCGGCGCTCCCGCGCTGGGCACCGACGGCCCCTTCGCCACCAGCAGCTGCTCCGGGACCAACTTTATTGTGGGGACAGCGTGAGCCCGGGTGCGGGCAGTGCCGGGGGCAGCGGGACGTGCGGGGCAGGGGGCAGCGCGCGGGGCGTGCGGGGCGCTCAGAGCTGCGCGGCGCCGCTGGGGTCGCACTGCAGCAGGCGCACGATGGACGGGTCGCTCTTGGCTCCTCGGATGAACTCCTCCAGCGACAGCTTCCCTGTGGGAATAGCGGGGACGCGGCGGTGGCCACGGCTGCGCCAAGCCCGCGGCTCCTGCCCCTGCCCGCCCCGGCGGCCGCGAGCCATTTAATCAGCGCGCGCGGCCCCCGCTAAAACCCCGGGATTTAGCCATGAGACCTTCGCCTTAATCCCCTCCAGCCCCTCTCATTTACCGTCGTTATTAGTATCCATCTGGCGGAAGATTTTTTCCGTCCGTTTCTCCGGAGTCGACTCATCCTCGGGCATGTTCATCACGGAGGAGACCATCTTGTAGATGGCCTGCGGAGAGGGAGGTGGGATGAGCGGAGCCAGGGCACGGGATGCTCCCGGGAGCGCAGGATGCTCCCCGGAGCATTTGGAGCCGGGGAGGGATCCGACCCCCCAGTGCATGGGGAATTGGGGACGCACTGGGAGGCCGGGTACCTGCACGATCTCGAGCATCTCCTCGCGGCTGATGTAGCCGTTGCCGTCCAGGTCGTACATGCTGAAGGCCCACATGAGCTTCTGCTCCAGCTTGCCGCGCGACGTGACGCTCAGCGCAATGATGAACTCGCGGAAGTCGATGGTGCCGTCGCCGTTGGTGTCGAAGGTGCGGAAGACGTGCTCGGCGAACTTGGAGGCGTCGCCGTAGGGGAAGAAGTTGGCGTAGATCTTCTTGAACTCCTCCACGTTGAGGATGCCGCTGGGGCAGTCCTTGAGGAAGCCCTTGTACCAGCCCTGCAGCTCCAGCTCCGAGAACTCCGTGTTCTCCCGCAGGTCCTGCAGCATCTCCGGGCGCAGCTTGCTGTTGTGCTTGCCCATGGCGCTGGATCCCGGCGGCTCCGCCAGCTACAGGAGGGCAGCGAGAGGCGGCAGCGCTCGCGGGCGCTCGAGGGCGCCCGGTGCGGCCCCCTCCATGCCCAGCGCCTGCTCTGCGCCAACGGGGCCGGGCCTGGGCACACGGCCCCGCTCGTTTGCATAATAGCCCCCTTATAGCTCATTTGCATAATATATAGGCGATATATATAGCTCCCGCGCGCAGCAGGAGGGGCAGAGCCCGCGGGTGGGGATGGGGCGCCGGGCCCGGAGCCGCCTGCATCTGGGTCAGCTCCCGAGCGGGAGGGATATTTCCAGCTCCTCCGGCTGCTCCGTTAATATTTGATGCCTCCGGCTGGTGCCGGAGCCCCGGGGAGAGCCAGGGGCTGCAGGTGGCTGGGACCCCCACACAGACCCCTGGTGCCCTGGAGTCCCACAGCGCCCCCCAAGTGGGGCCAGGAGCCAGGGAGAGCAGTGGGGCAGGGGGACAGGTAGGGGCCCCTGCGGTGACCTTGAGGACCCTCCTTGAGAACAGGGTGGCTGGGGGGGCGGCAGCCCCTTCACAGGGGGGTCTTCGACACCTACAGACCCCCCGAAGGATGGAGCAGTGTCCAGAGCACCTCCGGATTCCCGGAGGGATCACAGGTCTTGGATCCTGGTCCCCTGGAGCTTGGAGCAGGGCTGCCCACCATCCTCGCTCCAGGAGAGCCGGGAGATGGGGGGGGGGTCATGGACCCCCACAGGGCCCCCCCCGTCCCCTCTTGGGCAGAGGGGGCAGCTCCGGAGCAGAGGGAGCAGCGAGGGGGGGTCGAGCTCTGCACCCCGGGGCAGGAGGGGGACAGGGTCTCCCCCAATCCAATGGGGCCCCTCTGGATGGGGCCCCTCAGGAAAGACCCCCCTGGGGGAGACGGTGCAGGGACCCCCCCCAAAAGGGCATCCTGGGGGGGGTGCAGCCCCCCCACCAAGACACGAGGCTGGG
>JAUBOD010000561.1:2771490-2786066 GCA_032353885.1 Nothura maculosa
TCCAGCTGCACCCATTGCCCCTTGTCCTGGCACTGGCCACCACTGAGAAAAGCTTGGCCCCCTCTTCCTTACAGTCCATGCTCTTCCATCTCCTGCATGCACAGGGAAGGTGGCCGCGCAGGAACAAAGAGGTGATTTAAGGGTGACATTCCCTGCTTCCCCCAGGAAAGGGCAAGGAGTTGGAGGTGCTGCCGGGGCGCAGGATGGAAGGAGGGCGCTCCATGAGCCCCTGGAGAGGCCTGGCAGGCACTTGGGGCGCTGCAGCTAATTGAATGGGAAAGCGCCGTGATTGCAGCGGAGCATCGCCCGGGGAGGAAGCGACTGCACTTTACTCCAGCCTCTTTCAAGTACATTAGGCCTGCTGGCATTTTCCAGGAAAGCTGAACTTAAAGGGAGCAGATTTATGAGGAGGCTGGATCCGTTGGCTGCGGAGATAAACCTGGAGCCACACTCTAATAACAAATCTGTTGCCAGAGCAGATGACTCTGCTATCAGAGCTGACCTAAAGGGTGCGATATCAGCACAGCCTCTTCCTTTTCCTCTCCGTGGATGGTTCCGCTGGCAGCTTCCGTGGCAAGGGCAGCAGGTTGGCTCCCACCTCCAGGCACATCCTAAGTGCTCAGGGCTGGGCAGTGGAAGCCACCAACTGCAAGGAGCCTCAAAGGGCGAGCTGGGCTGTCCATCAGGATCCTTTCAACAGACCTTAAGGCAAGAAGTCGGCTAACAGAGGGTCTCATGTTGGCTCTCCAGTGTCAATTTATAGGCTGTCTCTACTTAAAAGCATTAGGAAATCACAAAAGCATAAAAGCTATACTTTGTGCTCTTTGTGATATTGAATACCCCTTTGAAGTTAGCTATATAGAGGCTGTTTGATATCGGTAAGTTCGCTAGAGCAAAGCTATGGGCACGCACAGTGCAGTGTGTAACGGTTTGGGCACAGCAGGAAAGGCAGCAGGTCCAGGACGAGCAGGAGCTGATTCCCTGGCACACAGGGGTGCCTCTCACCCGGCTGTAGCGCCAGGGATGGGCTCTGGCACCGGCCCCACGCGTGTCCAGCCGTTCCTCCCCGCTTGCACATGGGCCAGGAGGGCTCAGCAAGGCGCTGGGCAGCAGCAGCTGCCACCTCCGGCTCTCAGAGTGCCCTTCTGGCTCCCTAGATGCTCTGTGGCACTGCCTGGGGACCTACCTGCTCCCTTCTCCTCTCCTCGTCCTGTCCATGCTCCAAAGATGAAGGCAATGCAAGGGGTGGTGGGTGGCTTCCTGTTCCTTGTGCTGGCAGCTGCTGCATCCACAATGAAAACCCAGGGAGAAATCAGCCCAAAGCTGTAAAGTCTTCCTTTTTCCTCTCTTTTTCTCAAATGAAAGTCCATTAATAATCAGCAGAGCATTTAATGAGAGGCTAGAAGTTCTCAGCATTAAGAGGGGATTAAGGGGAATCTTCCCTGCTTACGTCTCCTTGCTGTGTGGAGAAGGGGCGATCTGCTCCTGCCCAAATGGCTCAGGATGGGTAGGAGCGAGGCAGGGCTGGGACACACATTCCTAGGGGATGCAGGGCTGCAACTCACCTGATGAGAGGCATCTGTGAAAAGAAAATGAGACACAGTTTAAACACAGTCAGTTCTGAAGCACACATTCCCACTTAGAAATCACAGTGAGTTTATCTTAATTAATGAAACAGGGGCCTGCAAGATCTGCTGGCATGAAAAAGTGCAACTTTTCATGTCCGGATTTAAATTTGGTTTAAAATTTGGTTGCCAGTTTGCAAAGTGCAAGTTGTTCAGGCTGGGATGAAACCAAACTGCTAAATCCCAAACCTTGCACCATATGGGCTCCTTGCAAATCACACAGAAGATGTGCTGTCCTTGATATCTATGGAGTAAATATACACGGGAAAGGCTTCAAGCACAGCACGTTCCTCACTATCCTGCACCGAGAAAGGAATTGATTCCCTCTGGGGCCATCCCATCCTCTAGACCTGCTCCCGAAGCTTCACTGGATGCTGTGGACACAGAGGGAAAGTTTCCAGGGGTTGTTTAATACTCTACAAGGAACCAAACCTTGGGATTTGGCACCTCAAGGCTCTGCTGGAGATGCTGGCCCCTTAGAACAAGCTGGGAAACAGAAATGATGTCTTCTCTACCCGAGCCCAGTCCAGCTGGCACTCCAAAGAACTGCAATTGGTCCAGGGAGCCAAAAGCAGCGGGGAAGATCTTGGAGCAGTGATTAGATTTTAGAAAGCCATGATCTCATCATGCATCTCCTGGGACATGGAGAAAAGCATCCTCATGGATTAAATTTTTGGCTCCAAATTATTCACTCAACTCTGGGAGCAGGGAACTCATTTTCCCGGCTCTGTACTTCTGTCAAACGCTGCGCGTAATTCTCTTTTCGTACTGCTTTTATGCTGGTTTGACATCACTGATTTATGTGTAGCTACTCCTAATCTGTAGTAGTGAAGCAGAAACGCAGCCAGATCTGCTGTCCTCAATTTTGGCCTATTATCTGCTGACTTCAACTACCCCTGTGTCTCTCTCTGGTCTTACTATCAAGGGGGGGGAGTATTAAGTGCTCTTGCACATACTGAGCTCTCCCCATGTGCCTTTGGAGGTGGCCACGTTTCAGGCTGCAGTATTTGGGCTGCAGCTTTGCTGGGTGCTTCCCTTCTACCTTGCAGCCCCCCAACCCTCCCACCAGTTCCCAAAGGGGCTGTTGGTTCCTCTCCTCCAGCTCCCCCACACCTGAAGTCATCAGAAAACTTCGGTGTTTCTTTGGCTATGACTCCCTCAAGGTCACACATTCACAAAGGGACTCGGGTACCAACTGGGACACATTGTACGTTCCCTTTTCTCAGCTTGACACTCTTTCACTGATACTTCGCTCTCAGTTTCTGTGAGGTGCATTGACCAGTTTTCAAAGGCCTCCTTGACCTAAGCTGGGTAAATCAGTGGTGGCTTCTCCTAAAAATACCCACCAAAGACAGCCACGCTGGGATTTAACTGTACAGTGATACTTGGAGAAGGGGGAAGTGCCTGGCTGCAGCTGGAGACTGTTTTGTCTCCAGTCTCCCTACTCCGTCATGCCCTCTGCATGTTGGAGCCAATTCATCAGGCATGACTCACAGAGCTTCCCGGTGCACATTCCCTTCTGCTGACGGCCCCTTCCTAAAATTAGGCTTCACTCAGACCGGCACGAGGCTTCAGGGCGCTGAGGAAGCGCAGCCCCAAATCCCTTCCCCATGCCACAGCAGGGAGCGGAGTCCACAAGGGACCGGTGTTCTGTGAAGGACGATGTGTCCTCAGCTCATCCTTGGTGCTGCTGCCGCAGCAGACAGTGCCAGCAGTAACACTGGCGGGTACAGGGACTTATGTCTCTTAAAGCTGGCTGAGGACCCCCTGATTCATTTTGGTAAGGCAGCCTCCTAAGAGATAAGGACCCAGGGCAATAAATATTGACTTGATCACGCACTTGGAAGGACATCTCCATCTATGAAGTGCTGGAGCCCCTGGTTGACTGTTGCTGCTCCTGAAGTCCCAAACTGCTGCAGACTGGATCTTTGACTGACCTTTCAGCTCATTGACTCACTGGAATGAACCTGGGGTCTGTAGGAATCATCCAGGTATCCTGTTCCTAAGGGTTTCACTACCAGACGGGTCTCCCATCTAGCAGCAATGGGAGCCAGACTCTGGGTGTTGTTTAGGGAGGACACTAGGGAATAAAGTCGTTAAAATTCCCCTTCTGCAGGGGAATTTTGTGTTTCCACATTCGTCCCGTTCCCTCGGGAACATTCACCAGGAGTGCAGTCAGTTGTTAGGAGACACTTGACACTAGGGCTAGAATATTTTTGGCCACATGCAGGCGGTCGGGACTGTCTATAAATCCCCTGGGCGTTACTGGAGACGGATGGAGATTCTTTTACTTCTGACCTCAGCCCATCCCCAGGAGTGCCCTGCGGTGCTTATAAAGCCATAAAAGCAGTATTATTTGATAAGCCAGAGGAAAAACACCCCCTTTTCATCCTATTTGTCTCCCTGGGGCACTCTAAACTGCAGCAGCCTGGTTAGGGCCAAGAGTTAGAGATAATGAATTAAATTTTACCAGTGGGGAGGGAGCTGGGATCCAACCTGCTGCTCTTGGACTCTTCCTGGAGTCCAAGATGAGATTCCCAACGAGGGTGCGAGCCCACGGTCCCCTTGACAAGGCTGGCAGCTCGGCCTCGTGGTTGGGAATCAGCCGCCGCGCTCCGGAGCTGCAGCCAGAGCCCTGAACGCGGCGCCTCACGTCACTGCGTCCCACTGGCCCTCGTCACATCGTGGTGGTGACGGTGCCATCACAGCACGTTTATCTGCATGGCTTAAGGGGACAGTTGTTTAAGTCCGTGGTCCATGAGCCCCGCGAGCTGTATGTCCAAAATATGTGAACCAAGTAATGAGGAAATCCCAGCACCGCCTGCAGAATTCCATCAGACCAACAGGGAAGAAACGGAGAAACACCCCTGCTTACTACACCCCAATTTCTAATGTCCCCAAGGCTCGTCAATGCACTCGCCTTTCCCCGTTGCAAGGCACTGTGTGCTCTCCCAGCTGTCACTGTCACGCTGTGGCCAGTGACAACGCGGCACACGGCTGAGGATGGCACGAACGAGGGCCAGGGGCGCTGCCAACAGAAGCTGCTCCTGGCAGTCCGCTCTTTCACACCTTTAACACAACTTCATCTTCTCAGCAGGGAGCCCCCAGGGCCTCACTGCTCATTAAAACCCGTGGAGCCACTTCCAGGAAGGCCATTTGCTGTTCCTGGTTTCTCCTGCCTCAGACCTCAGCTAAATCCCATCTCCTTTTGGCGAGTTCCTTCCTGCTCGCTCCCCTGTGTGCCCCAGTAAAGCCTCCTTCTCCCTCCTTGCAGATGGCCCCTCGGCTCCGGTAAACGTCACCGTCAAACACCTGAAAGCCAACTCAGCCGTCGTCACGTGGGACGTTCTGGAGGACGAAGTTGTCATTGGATTTGCCATTTCCCAACAGGTACGGCGCCTGTGGTCACTCATATGCCCTCACGCTCATCTCCAGCCTAGGCTGCCCCTTCCCAAATGTTCTTCCTGCAGTTTAAGGCCCTTCCTTCTTTCCTGTCCCCCATGGTCTGGAAGGGAACTTGCAGAGAGGAAAGGGTCTGGCTGGAGCAGACAGGGCAGGACTCGTCAGCCTTAGGTCATGCACATGGGAGGCGTCTCCACCACTCGGTGCTCTCCCCTCTCGGCTTCCAGAAGAAGGACGTGCGGATGCTGCGCTTCATCCAGGAGGTGAACACCACCACCCGCTCCTGCGCCCTCTGGGACCTGGAGGAGGACACCGAGTACATCGTGCATGTGCAGGCCATCAGCATCCAAGGGCAGAGCCCGGCCAGTGAGCCAGTCCTCTTCAAGACCCCCAGGGAAGCGGAGAAACTGGCTTCTAAAAATAAAGGCAAGTGTGGGTGAGTTGCTGCGGGGCCCCGGGAAGACAGCGGAGGGTTCACAGTGTCCCACGCAGGGCTGAACACAGGCAGGGCCGTGTCCTGGTCACGGTCCTGCTGCTCCGGGTGGATCAGGGTGAAGCACCGAGTTGATGCCAGGGCCACCAGTGCCCTGGGGCCAAGCGCTTGCAGGGGTTTGAGTGGCTCAGGGTGCCTGCAGCACCATCACACTCCTCAGCACCAAAGAGCCCACGCGGTACTAAGACTAATACTAAGACTAGGACGCTCCCATTGGTCATGACCACTATTGTGTCAACCAGACAGAGACCCCAGCAAAATAGTGCTGGCCGCTCAGCAGCCACTGCTGCAAAGCCTGGTGCTCCTTCCTCCCCTGTTTCAGTTGATGCAATGGGTACAACGGTGAGAAGCTTCACGGCCTGGAGCTGTGTCCAGCACCCTTGCAAAGGGGACGTTCCCGAGCAGCCTGTGCTGGCAGGACACGCGGAGGGACTGCACCTCCTGCACATGCATTGCTGTAGAGCCGGGAAAGATATCCAGAGATTCCCACCTTTCTTAGACTCCAGATGTTTCTGTGAAATCAGGTACCTGCTGATTGGAAAAGTTGCAGGGAACACCGGGATCTGGGATGCAAAGGGTTATGCTGCTTCCCAAAGGCCCCAGCCTGTTGCAGGGTTTTCAGCCCCGGTTCTGCGAGCTCTTTTTACTCTTTCTGCTAAAACAATTTGGTGCTTTCAGTAAAAAAGGAACACGAAGAGGAGCCTGGCTTCCCTCTTCCAGGGAAGAGCACAGGGCAACCGAGGGGCGAGGACGCGCTCTTTGCCAGCTCTGACCTGGGTGCACCGATGATTCGAGTCGAGGGCGCTGTTGAACCCGTGCCCAGTGCAGCCCCACCGAGCCCTGCGCTTCCATTTCGTGATCTCTCTTTCCCCTTGTGCAGATGAGGTGACAATGAAGGAGATGGCGAAGAAAAACCAGCAGCTGCGAGCAGGGGAAATTCTCATCATTGTTGTGGTGTTGTTTATGTGGGCAGGTCAGTTCAATCTCTCTGTCAAAGCACCCATCACCCCATGGGCCCGCTTGCTTGCTTGGTTTGCACGTGTAATCATCTAAAACCTGACAAGAAATCCTTCCTCCAAGAAACCACGCTGCACGCTCAGCTATAAGGGACTAACACCCCTGTAACACCCGCTATATTCACTAAAACCTACATAACCCAGCTCCAACAAACCAACCATCAACCAAACACACTCCTTCAATACAAAACCCTTCACTACAATTATAAATAACAGGTCCAAACAGAAGCAAACGTTTTCAGGCATGAGTTTAGCACCACATTTCAATAGGTCCTTATATCAAAGCATAAGGAGAGATGGGGTTTGGGTACTTTAAGCTAGAAATGCCAAGAGGAAAATGCCCGAGTTCTGCTCTGCCCACTGATGGTATCTGGGGTGGCTACAGCCTGTTTAGGCTGGACACTCTCTGCATGAGTGAACAGGAAATACAGTTTGCACTCGCCTTGTTTTCTATTTGCAGCCCCAGCCTCCCCTCAGCTGCTGCCCCTGCTGCAGTGTAAAACATTGATGAGAGCGCGAGGCGGCTGCTCCCCACGAGCCGCAGAGCGCGCTGCCCGTCAGAGAAATGGTCCAGCTCACCCTAGGAGCCTGGCGGGCAGACAAATGAGGGCTTGGTAAAGCACAGAATGCACAAAAGGCATTGCGGGTCAATATTTACTCCCCTGGTACCAGCCAAACCAGTTTTCCCACACACAGAATGCATTAAATCACACAGAAACATTCCTCTCAGTTAGAATTATTGCTAACCGTGATATCAAAATGAAAGCTTCAACTACAGATACGAGGTGTCCAAAGCTGCCAGTTCTCAGGGTTTTCGGTGCTCATGTCAGGTTTAGCTCTGCCTGTTCAAATTTCAATGCCCTGCCTGTAAAAACTATCACAAATAGTTACACCAAGCAACTGAACAAGCAAAACCTTCGATCAGTGTCTGAGCACAGAGCTGCTAATACTGCAATTTCCTTTCTAGGCGGATGATGTATTTAAGAAGGAAAGTGGGTGGGGAAAAATGCATCTACACCTCTAGGACTTCTTACAAAGTTTCAGTAAACAAACAACTTTTTCCAGCCTTTAATCTGGCCTGGTGACCTGAATCTGTAATAATTTTAGCAAATGCAGGCTGCAAGCAGCCCACACATGCCCCAAACTCAGCCCCCCAGCTCTCACGTTTACTCCCCTTCCAATATCACTGTTTTGCTTCTCTGTGCCTCAGTTTCACCATCAGAAATGACATCCGATGATAGCAAACATTAACTCATTCTCCTAGGAGCAGCCACTTGCTCACATGCACAAGGACAATTTGGGACCACTACATTTATCAATGACACATGGGGACTGCTGCGGTGACACCACCTCACTTTATAAGGCATTTTGTGAGGAACTGAGGACAGCTCTACACAGGTTAGAGGAGCTGGAATATTTTCCAGTTGCTGTTAGGGGAGCTGGAATATTTTCCAGTATGGGAGAAGCAGTGTCTGTCCAGCCCTACTTTAACACTGTGCTTGGAAGCTGCAGGTAGAGAAGCTATTTGGTCAAAATGTCACGTAAAAGCTTCTCAGAAGGACATACTCAGTCTTCTTATTCATCATGGCAGCACCTGCTTTGCTCTTCATGGGCCTCTGCATGTGTGGGAGGAAATTTCCACTGGCAGCTCTTGCTGTCGTCACTGCTGCCTATTTACAGATGTTGTCCTGCTGCTCCAGAGCCCCTGGCTTGTTCCCTTTGCAGGCAGGGGCAGAACCTGCCTCTCACCTCCCAGCTTCAGCTCCTCCACCTCGTCTCGGAGCAGGAAAATCAGAGGACACGTTTCCACTGGCCAGAAATACCAGGAACTCCTGTGTCTGCAAAGCAAAGATCCCATTTAACCCCTCGGCTAGCGCTAATGCGTATCCAAATGTGGGCTTTAAAACACTTGTCCTATATAATGGCAGGGAAGTTGGACTATAATTAATCTTCTGACCT
Organism: Nothura maculosa; assembly: GCA_032353885.1. Classification (NCBI taxonomy): domain Eukaryota; kingdom Metazoa; phylum Chordata; class Aves; order Tinamiformes; family Tinamidae; genus Nothura; species Nothura maculosa. The sequence goes on from JAUBOD010000561.1 coordinate 2,779,986, forward strand.
AACTGGTCTAGCGTGGAATTTGGCACGGAGAATCAAACAGCCAGAGGACTGAGTGGCTGTGTTAGAAAGAGATCCTTAGGAGTAATTGTGGATGCTGCTGAGGTCTCTGCCAAGCTGGCACGCCAGGGATCTGCGATCACCGCAGGCTCTGGAGCCCAGCTCGTGTGTGTGACCGCTACTGTTTTTCCTGCTAGGCGTCATCGCCCTCTTTTGCAGACAGTACGATATCATCAAAGATAACGAGCCTAATAACAGCAAGGAGAAAGCCAAGAGCGCCTCAGAGAACAGCACCCCTGAGCACCAGAGCGGAGGGCTGCTCCGCAGCAAGGTGAGACGCGGTGGGGACGCGGTGGCCGAGTCTCCTCTGGCCCAGCCTCATCTGAGTTACCCAAAAAGCAGCTTCTGTTCAGCCTCCTCACTGCTCAACCTCCTCCACAGCTCCACAAGCAGCCTGAGCCTCGCAGGCACATAAAGACACCAGTGTTTTCCTCCCAGCTTGGGGTTAGTCTCTCTGTCTCCACCAGTAAAACAGATTTCAATCCACACGATGAGGCTGCTGCTGTAGCCACAGCTTAGTCTCATTTCTGGTCCCTTTTCATTAGCCCGAGGGGGGAGGCACATTTTATAAAAGCCAAATCCTCCAGCTCACTGCACTGATCTCCGATGTTTCCTTCTTTTCTCCCTAGTGATTCCTATGCATTCTCTCTTCCTTTGTCTCCTCTTCTAGTTTCCCAAAAACAAGCCCTCAGTGAACATCATCGAAGCGTGACAGCCCTAGTCACTGATCGATGGACTCCATTCCTCACTCTCGCTTTCTGCCTCTGAGCCTGGATGACTAAGGGAGGTGAAATATTGTTGGAGCAATCTGGAAAGAGACCTCACGATTGCCACTTCCTAGCACGAACCTCCTCGTCTTTGTCCAGTGCAAAGCATCTGGCCAGAAGGAAAAAGCCTGCAAAAAGAAACCCAAAAAACAAGCAAACAGACACAAAAATAAGACACCCCTGAATGCAAATAAATAATTAAGATGGAAAAGCGTCGCTGAGACAGCTGCTGCTGGTGATCCTTGTACTGGACTCGTGGATCACCTTGGCTGAGCGACTTCTCACTCCTTTCCACCCTCACACTCCATCTTCGGGAACAACTTTCCCGGTTTTGGAAAAGTATTTCCAATACGGTTTTATTGTGTCTTGATCTTGTCTCACTGTCACTCCATCTTGACAGTAGGTTAACGCGAGCTCAGGCATCAGTCACTGTCACTCCTCTTCAAGCAGGAAAGAGAAGCTCATCGCAGACACGAGGAGCAGCCGGATCTCGGCCGCTCCGTGCTCTTGCTTGCTTTGTGCCATCGATGTGCGTTGTGTAACAAGTCTTGTGGATGGATTTTTAGACAAAAACGAAGAAAAAACAGAGGCATAGCCCAGTTTCCACCTACATGCAAGAACTTTGCTGGCTGTTCTCCAGTCAGACTGCAGCACACGACTCCACTGTTGCTCTCTCCTGTCTTGCACCGCTGGGATTTCACCTCGGATGGTCGGGGCACTCCGGACACTGAGAACCTAACGTGATAGGACACCTGAAGCTGTTTTGCTTCCAGGATAACTCGGAGCATTTTCCTCATGGTATTTTTAGCTGGGCCCAAGTTCACCGACAGTGTGATAAGAGGCCCATTCATGTAGCCAGTCAGCAAAAAAAGAAAAAAAAAGGGCAGAAGGGTGAAAAAAAAAACTCGTGATATTGATTGCTATGCAAGGTCTCCAGGGGCGAGAGCTGTTTATTGCAAAAGACTTGCCTAAAGGGCCTATTTTTGAGGGCTGAAGTTCCTAACAAGTTGCTTCTTTTAGCAGGGCTCCCCTGGGAAGGTCTGGTTCTCCTTACACGTCTCACCTGCACTATTTTCCCGCGACGTTGTAATGCCAGGTACTCCGTACCGAGTGGGTCCTCCAGGAAAAGAAGGATGACGAATGGGAAGGGGATGGGGTTCTCCTCTCTCTTTACTAAGTGCCGATGGTTGTAAGCTGACAGGATCCCTGGGACTGCTGGTGCTCTGGAAGCTGGTAGATGCAAGTCCATCACATGGAAAAAGACTTATTCTTTGTAGTGTGCCATGGGGTGTCTATTTATTTAACTCCTCCACGAGACCACTTCGTACACACTAAGGAATGAGGCAAGATCCTATTTCTTCCATCAAATACCAAGCGAGATTAGCCTGAGCAGGACTCAAATCTCATGATAACTAACTTGCACTCCCATAAGCCTGCTTGAAGAGTCAAAGCAAAGAAACAGGTTGGTGCTTCAGCCACCTCCCCACTTCCACAGCCACCAGCCTTTCCAAAACAGCTTTTCTGGGAGAAAGGCACTGGGAAGTCTGCTTGCAGATCAAACACAGTGTGCAAACAGGCGAGATCTTCCCAGGAGCCGGTTCCAGGAGGCAGGCCAACCCCCAAGAAAAATCACCGGATCCTTTGCCAGAAACTATTTCTCCATCACCAAGAGGGAGAGGTCAACATCTCAAATACAGATAGAGCAATAAACATTTTATAATGTACAATAAAAGACTAAAGACATTATCCTGTGTCCTTGTAACATGAATTTAGTACTAGTTCATCTTCATCTGTCTTGAACAGAACGCAGGCAGTGGAATAGGGGGGCTTTTCTCTGGGTATCCCAGGGCTTCTGTCCAACTGTTTTCTCTGTTTTCCTACATGCAGGAGCAGAGGGATTTACCAGAGTTCACTGTGGGATGAGGCTGGCAACATAAATAGCAGCACAGCCCTACCTAGCACGAGTCTTCAGACACGTCTGTTCTCTCCTAAGAAAGAAATGGCATTTGGAATCCACAGTGCTATAAAGGGAGATTTGGGACAGATGGTGCAGCATGTGCACAACAATAAGGGAGATGCTCTCTCATAATCCCCAAGCAGACAGCCAAGCAAGCAGCCTGCTAGTAAGGAAATCCAGCCTGGGTAATTTGGCATGGGTGTTTGTGTGTGCACACGCATGTGCATATGTGTTTACAAAGGAAGTTTTCCCTGGAAATTCAGACCATAGCCCATTTTTTACAGGAGCTTCTGTTGCTCCCTAGTGACAGATTTAAACCATTTCTCTCTTGACAGAGACATGCTCACTCCTTGAGTGTAGGAACGAAAAATTAAAGGTATAAAGCATTAATGTTTGCTCAGAATTCAGTACTCACACCATGATGCAGCAGGAGGTAAAAGGCTTATCATTATGTTCCATATCTGCAGGCTTTAAAGGCAAGATAATAATGCTATTAGTGAAGAGAAACAAATGTAGCTTGGCAGCAAATTAGAGAGGGCTTCCAAGCTATCAAGTGCAAGCAATTCTCTTAAAGGATATGTTTTCAGCAACTATAATTCCAAGTTATGTAATAAGTTTACATTTTAGGAAAAGTTCTCTCTCTCTCTAGGAGATGAAAGAGTCCTAGTGAGAGTCACCTTAAGAAAGATGACTTAAGATGTTATTTTCTAAAGGTCATAGGCATCAACAACTGTAAGTGGTGTTTAGATATCAGCCTCTACTGTAACCCATGGGTGTCAGGCACCACTAAGGTTTTGGGCATGACTTGAATGCCGAGCCCATCTACAGACGAGATCCCCAATTCTCATCAGGGTTTGCCTAAAGATAGTCCTTTTGAGAACACTCACAGTTTTTGGTCAGTATTAGGATTAAAACAAGTTTAAAAAAGCATTGTCTGACTAAAGGTTACTGGAAGCAGGGCCTAGAAAATAAGTGGTTTTAAAGAATACTAAAAAGAAGCAAGTGGGAGTAAACTCGCACCACAGGGATTCCAGGCAGCCCCACACAAACCCACTTCCCATTGAACTCAAAATCCAAGGAAAGAAGCCTCCAGCCAGCATTGCTGATGTCACGCAGCCCCTGGGGACCCATCCTGCTGATTTTCAGGAACAAACTGAGCAGATACTAGGAACACAATAAGGAGCAGGAAGCAGAAAGCGGCCCCCTTTGCCAACAGATGCAGTGCATATTTAAAGTTAAGCACCACTCGCCTCCATCCTTTCAAGCCCTGTAATCTTGTGCCTACACGCACGATTTAGCCAATATATTCCTCCCCCTCAAGTTTAGGAAAATGGAACCACAGGAGGCGGTGTAGAGCAAACAATCCTGCACAGCGTGTCCTTCCAATTCCCAACACAGCGCCACACATTCCCCGACACCTCCCTCTGCACAAGAGGAACCAGAGCAAACTCTGCTCCCTTGGGGGAAAAGGAGAACATTAGGCATTTTATCCAGGGCATGGAGGAGAACACACCTACACCAGTGAAAGCATGAGGATAATCTCAGCTGCTAACGACTTTCTGGAGATGTCAATGGGGGAACAGCCTCCTAATGCCAGAGACATTAAAGGTTGCATCACTTCAAAGCTCTATCACAGCCACACGCCCCTTCCACTGAGGGCAGTTCATTGACTCAATAGTCAGACTTCACTCCCCAATAAGGACAGTGTTGAAGATTATACCATATGTTATAACAAATTTAATGTCCTTTGATCAAAAAACAGCTTCCTAGCTACATTTAATGAGCTATTATTGCCTAGTGCAGAAGGAGGAGCCTAACAAGCAGGCAAACTGACCAAATTCAATCAGTTCTCTAGCATTTGGTAGAATGTGTTATAGCCAATATGCTTGTTATGCTACAATTCCTTCTGTTTTCTCGACAAATCTGCTGTCTATTAAATCACTTGATGATCCTATAGATTAAAACAATTATGTTCCTACTTGTTAGTGCTCTTAGCCCACACATCTCAGGGAGAGGGAGCTGGATTCTATTTCAGCTCATGCATCAGCATTAATTTTGTTTAACTAAGTTCCAAATGAAGAACCTTTATTATTAGTGACAGAGCCAGGAAAGACACAGCTTGAATTTTAGATCGCAGATGGAGTCAGCAGAGTTGGCAGCCAGAAAAGCCATCTTTTTGCTTGTGATCTGAACACATTGGATGTGGAATCATTGAGTGGCAATAATGACAAAGCCCCATGATGCCATTTGACACTTTCCAGAACATCCCTGTCCCTTCTAACTGACAAGAAAAACCTCACTTAGTGCCACCAACTACTAAATATAGCCTACTTATACCACCTAGGCTTGTTCTTTTCCAAGGACACAACCAGCTTAGTCCTGAACTCTCAAACCAGAGCAGATTCTTCAAACTTTTCAACAAGACTTACTGCAAACACAGATTAAGGGAGGTCATCTAGGACATTAACAGACTTTGCCCACTTTTTAAAGCCCCTCTTTCAGGAACACAGCCTAGTGCTTTGTTACATACATTGAAAAGGCCCTTTTCTCCTTGACTCAAGCCTAAAAAGCTGAAGACTCCACTGCAAAGTGCTGAAACAAAAGGCAATTTTTCTGCCAAGTGCTGGACGCACAGAACCGCGCTCACTTCCTACATCTAAGCACATTCCCAAGTAACAAGACAGAATTTTGCAAACTTCAAACAGGCTTCCAGGAGCAACATGAAAGAATGAACTACACTTCAATGGACTTGGTTATCTCCAGGCCTCAGAGAACGCCACGGAGCTTTTCCACATCATTAGACGTTGTTTTGCCTCTTGTGCATTTTGAAAAGAAGCCAATTCTCTTTTTCCCCCCACTCTTTGTGCAGAGACATCATAAGTTAGGAAATTACATTTATACAATGCAGACCCATCTGAGGGATCAAAAACAACCCCAAGGGTCACACCTACAAAAATACTGTCAAAACAGTGGGTCTGGAGGAGCACCTGGGCAGCCACGGGGAAGTCGCATCCACCACACACAGCTTTTCATTTCTGCAGAAGTGACCAGGAACCCAAGAGGTCTCAAGCCAGGAAAGCCATCTAACCATGCCAACAGCTGGGGAGAAACAGCTGTATTACAGGTAACCTGTACATCCATCCACAACGTGGATGTTGTCTACCTTGACTTCAGCAAGGCTTTTGAAACACAGGAAGTTCCATCTCCAGGTGAGGAAGTTCCAGCTGAGGGGGATCTTCTTCACTGTGAGGGTGCCCGAGCCCTGGCACAGGCTGCCCAGGGAGGTTGTGGAGTCTCCTT
>JAUBOD010000561.1:2795370-2816463 GCA_032353885.1 Nothura maculosa
CCCCGTACGAGAGATGCTCCAGTCCCTTAATCATCTTTGTTGCTCTCTGCTGGACCCTCTCTAGAAGCTCCACGTCCCTCTTACACTGAGGAGCCCAGACCTGCACACAGTGCTCTAGGTGCAGCCTCCCCAGAGCTGAGTAGAGGGGCAGGATCCCTCCGTAGACCCGCTGGCAACGTCCTCCTGATGCAGCCAGGATCCCATTGGCCTTCTTGGCCATGAGGACACTGCTGACTCCTGATTAACTTGGTGTCCACCAGGACTCCAGGGTCCCTTTCCATGGAGCTGCTTTCCATCAGGTCGACCCCTAACCTGTACTGATGCCTGGGGTTATTCCTCCCCAAGAGAGGTTATTCCTCTGCTTGTGGGAGAGGACAGCAACATGTTGCACAGTGATATCACAGCTGTGATACGTGGTGGTATCCCTCAGTGTCACTCTGATGTCATTCAGGGAACGCGGTGCCGGTGTCTCCGCGTTCCTAGCTGCGTATCCAGAGGAACTTTTAGCAGGAGCCAGCTGTGGCAGGGAGCTAACGGTGCCGCCACAGGGAGTACACGCTGGACGTGTACCGCCTCTCCTCCGTGGTCACGCAGCACGACGCCAAGAAGGCGGGCGCCGAGGTGGTGAAGCAGCTGGAGCACCCCTTGCTGAGCGGCCTGCTCTACCCGGGCCTGCAGGTGGGTAGCGAGGGTGGGCAGAGCCCGCCCGGCACCTGGCACACGTGAGGCTGCTCTGCCGAGGTCATTGCGCCGCTGCGGGCATCCCTGCTGTGTTGGGCAGCGGCACAAAGCTCGGCGCCAAAGCTCGGCTCTTGCAGCAGCTCCTGGGGGCTGCAGGGAGCTGCAGTCCTGCCTCTGCCCTGGGCAGCTGGAGCCGGGAACCAGGGGCAAGCTCCAAACCGGCTCCGCGTCTTCCCGCAGGCCCTGGACGAGGAGTACCTCAAGGTGGATGCGCAGTTCGGAGGAGTTGACCAGAGGAAGATTTTCACCTTTGCAGAGAAGGTCAGGAGGGAGGGTTGTTCCTGAACCTGCTGCAGTGCTGGAGCCTGGCATAGCAAGCAGGGATTGGGGGTTCAATCTGCCCTCTGGAAGATTTCCCATCTCCCGTCTCCTTGTTTTTCCCCAGTACCTTCCCTCTCTGGGCTATGCCAAGCGCATCCACTTGATGAACCCAATGGTTCCTGGTCTAACAGGCGGCAAAATGAGCTCGTCAGAAGAGGTTGGTCCCTGAATGGTGGCTGTAATGGAGGATCCTGCAAAACAAAGGATGTTTAGGGCTGGGAGAGAAGGTGGCTTCTTCTGGGCAAGAGGTTGAAAGAAGGGTAGGGGTTCCCAGGCTGCCTGGGAAGTAGTTCACTTGTGGATGGGATGGGGAAACATAAAGACCCTCAGCTTCATGATGTGAGTGACAGGGTGCTCTGAGGAGCTGCCTGCACAGCTCAACTCCAGGGAATCCTTTCCTCCAGGAATCAAAGATCGACCTCCTAGACCGCAAGGAGGATGTAAAGAAGAAGCTGAAGAAGGCCTTCTGTGAGCCAGGGAACGTGGAGAACAATGGTGTCCTCTCCTTCATCAAACATGTCCTCTTTCCTCTGAAGTCAGGTGAGGGGCTCCCCACACTTGGTGCTGGGGCTTGTCTTCCTGAGGATGGGAATTGTGTCCCCTGGAGCAGCCTGTCCCCTGCGGGTCCCCTGCCTGGCCCACGGTGGCACAGGGCCCAGTGGCTTTGCATCCCCTCTGCTCCTGGGCAAAGCAGGGTGGTTTATCTGGCCGAGCTCTCTCTGCTTGGCTTAATCTGAGCCTTAAAATCTCCATGTCACAGAGTTTGTGATTCTACGAGAAGAAAAATGGGGCGGAAACAAAACCTACACAGCCTACGAAGCCCTGGAGAAGGACTTTGCTGAGCAGGTGAGTGCTCAGCAAGGAATCACCTGCACCAGGTGTCCTCTCTGGGTTTGTCTTCTCTCCAGAGAGAGTCCCCTATAGCCTTTGTGGCTGGCACCCTCACTGAGACTTCTAGGCTCTCTCCTACTGCCTCCGAGACACCCATAGGTCTAACCAAGTCCCAGCACTGGAAACTGCCACCCGCTTCCAAACGAGGGCTCTCTTGCCAGAGGAGATGCTTTAATCTTGCTCTGGGAAGAATGCCAAGGCCTGGGTCTTTTGGAGCCGTCGGGACATCACAGCACCTCCCTGGCCCTAGATCAGTGAATCTCGTTCTGCTTCTCCCCTCTGCCCTGGAGGAAACCATCCAGGAATCCACCTTTTTGTCCCACTACAGGTCGTTCATCCCGGGGACCTAAAGAACTCAGTGGAAGTGGCCTTGAACAAACTGCTTGACCCTATCAGAGAGAAATTCAACGACCCGGAGCTGAAGAAGCTAAGCAGTGCTGCCTATCCCGACCCATCCAAAGCCAGTAAGGAGGAGCTAGGAGTTGAGGAAAGGGGGGTCTGGAGCACCCAGAGCCAGGCACAGAAATGCCTCTAGGGGCTGAGCTGCTGGAGCTTGGCTGTCGGGAGCAGCCGCTCTGTCTGGTGCCTCTGCTTGGCTGGTGGCTGTCAGGTTTGATCATGTCTGAGCAGCAGCAGAGGGGAGGAAAGGCCAGCGCGAGGGCTGCGTGCAGGCCCTGGAGAGGACAGATGCCAGCACTTGTTTCTGCTCCTGCCTGAGATAGGGAACAGGGAGGAGGGACTGTTTGCTCTGTGTCACTGAGACCATTGGGGCACTCGGCAGGGCCCAGGTTCAGCATTTGGGGGTCCTTGTGGGCTCCCTGGGGCTTGGCTGGGGGCCTGCGTTCAGTCCCAACTGCTCCCTTTGTGCTGCAGAGCATGCAGAGAAGGGCCCCAAGAACTCGGAGCCGGAGAACGTGGTCCCATCCCGGTTAGACATCCGCGTTGGCAAAGTGATCAGCGTGGAAAAGGTAGGGACGTAAGGAAATAACCTTCCCGCAGGCGGACATTGGCATTTGGTGGACACGTGGGGTTGCCCCGTTCCTCTCTGTTATCCCACCCCCCTTCTTGCTTACCTGCTGAGGGAGCCTTTGCTTCTCCTCGGCAGCATCCGGACGCGGACAGCCTGTACGTGGAGCAGATCGACGTGGGTGAGCCCGAGCCCCGCACCGTGGTCAGCGGCCTCGTGCAGTTCGTCCCCAAGGAGCAGCTGCAGGACAGGCTCGTGGTGCTGCTCTGCAACCTCAAGCCCCAGAAGATGAGGGGTGTGGAGTCGCAGGGCATGGTGCTCTGCGCTTCCAGGTGAGGGCCAGGGACACACAGTGATCCCGGTGGCTCCCAGCTCCCGCTGCGCTGGGGCCATGTGGATCCAGCCCCGGAGTGACCCAGCTCCCCGCTTGCCCTCGGCAGTGTCGGGGAGCCGCGGCAGGTGGAGCCCCTGGACCCGCCAGCCGGGAGCTGCGCTGGCGAGCGCGTCTACGTGGAGGGCTACGAGGGCGGCGAGCCCGACGATGAGCTCAAGCCCAAGAAGAAGGTCTTTGAGAAGCTGCAGGTGAGGGCGGCGCTCGGCACCGAATCCCAGCGGCTGCAGGAGCGGAGCAGGGCAGCGCGTGGGCCCCGCTGCATCCCTGCAGCGTCGCTGCTCCATCCCTGCAGCGTCGCTGCTCCATCCCTGCAGCGTCGCTGCTCCATCCCTGCAGTGTCACTGCTCCCCAGCTCTGCCTTCCCAGCCCTGCTGAGGCTGGGCAGGAGCTGAGGAGATGCCCCCCGATGGGCTCCGGGTGCCAAGGGGAGGTGTTGCTGCCCCATGGGCAGCCCCCATGGTTCAGCCGTGACCCCGTGTCTCTCCCCTCTGCTCCCCAGGCCGACTTCCGCATCTCCCAGGACTGCGTGGCCCAGTGGAAGCAGAGGAACTTCCTGACCAAGCTGGGGAGCATCTCGTGCAAAACGCTCAAGGGGGGGAGCATCGGCTAAGGGGCGTCGGGGCGGCCGCTTGCGCCTCCCGCCGGGTCCCTGCTGCCCCAGCCAGGCTCCCCTCCCTGGCCCGAGCAGGGGGCTCGGCCCCGAGGGACCCAGCGGGGCCAGGGCTGCATTTGTGACCCCTCCCAACCCCTGGTGTGACGGCGAGGCCTCCTGGGGAGCTGCCTTCACCGACCCCTCACCCTGGGCCTGCTCTGGGGGGACTCCTGTCCTGGGGCCTTGCGGTGTCCCCACGGCTGAGGGCGCTGCGTGACGCGTGCTCCGTGTCCCCAGGCTCCCTGCCAGGGCCACAGGCTGCCTCGTGCTTGTGCCCCAGCCTGGAAGCTGCCCATTCCTGGCTCGGGGACAGGGCTGCGGGGGGAAGGCAGGAGGGTGAAAAGGGAAGGCTGCTTGTTCAAACTTGTATTGCTGCTAACGGGGCTGGGGGCGACTGCCTGGCACCCCCTGCCCACCCCAGGCCTGGCTGCTGCTCGTGCTGCTCCTGGGCCGGGAGCCCCTGGTTCTGCAGCCGCTCTGTCCTGAGCCCGGGGGAGCACAGGCTCCATGTGGGTCAATGAGCCCCCAACGCGACTCGGGAACCATCTGTCATGAACTCAAATAAAGTGTCCAACAGACTGCACCGCCTTGTGCCCTTCCCTCCCTGCTCCTCGCTGGGAAGAGCCAAGGGCCGCGCGTGATCCGTGTGCGGGCAGCGGCCGCCCCGGCTCTCGGCACAGCCGGCGCGCGCGGCAGGAAGCACAGGAGGCACCGAGCTTTGGTCGTCATCTTTACCAGCCAGGTACAGAGCTCTGAGCAGCTACTCGGCGGCAGAGGGTTGGTGGTTGCTTTTTTTTTTTTTTAAAGTTTTTCGTTTTCTGTCTTTTTTCCTTTTTTTTTTTTTTTTAAACAATCAAAAGAAATCAAAATGACCCGAGGTTACCAGAAACGCGAGCCTGGAGGCCAGGGCCTCGCCACGCGCTCGGGGGGCTGCCCGGCTGCCCCTGGCGCGGTCCCCACCGCACGGAGCCCCCGGGGCTCCGCATGGTGCCAGGGCAGCGTCCGGAGCCCGAGCACCGGCCAAAACCTGCGGGCACCACGGGCCGGGCAGAGCTCCCCGTTGGAATCAGCTCCTCCGTCCAGTCCTGCAGCTCCTCTGCACATCCCGGGAGCAGCCGGGGCTCCGCTTCCTCAGCGCCTTCCAGTTTCCTCATCCAAAGTGCTTTGATTGCCGCGTGTCCGGCCGGGAAGCCGAGGGCCGCGTGGCCTCCTGTGTCCTCGCGCTCCCGCTCCGCACGCGCACACCACACCGAGCACAGGCCTCGGGTCCAATAAAAAATAATGCAAAATAAAGCTGTAGTACTTAGGAAAGTAAAACCAACACCATTTTTGCATAAATATCATCAAGGCCATGGAGGCTAAGGCTGTTTGCTTCCTGTATTAAGTTAGTCGCCAGTTCCACACTCGGCTGTTGACCTGCCCAGGTCCCTGAGAGATTTGGATTCCCGGCGGCGGGGGCACCAGTCCGGCAGCTTCCTCCTTCAAACCGTCTCTCCACGTTTGTCTGCAAGGCGAGAGGGAAGAGCCCGTCAGCGCTCCGGGATATCCCATGGCAAACATGGGAGGTTGAGGGGCCCGGGGCCCCCCAACACGATACAGGCCACGTGCGGGCTCCTCTCACCCCACTGGATGCTCCCCAGCCTGGGCACCATCCCTGGCTCCATCACAGCATCCAACGAGCCCCCCAAAACGCAGCTGAACCGGGTGGCATCACTGACCCATTTCAGCTGTGTTTTGGGGGGCTCCTAGGACCCAAGGATGGGGGCACCCCCAAGGATCCCGGGGGCGCCGTCCCCACGTACCTTGCGCAGGGGGGCTCCGTGCCGGCGTCTCCGCGGCAGTGCCGCCCTCGGCGCCGGCTGCCTCGCTCCGCGTCCTGCTTTCTCCCACTGAGAACGGCTTGGCCTTCCCGTCCGGCAGCGGAGCGCCCGGCGCCTCCGTCCCCTTGGGGCTCAGCGGCGCTGGCCCTGGACCCAGCGAAGGCTTCTTGGCCACCGGCGGCGGGATCTTGGCGGGCTTGGGGGCTGCCTGCGGCTTGCCGGGGCCCTGCGGGGCCGGAGCGGCCGCGCGCTGCCCCGAGAAACTCATGAGCTCGGCCACCAGGTTCCTCTTGAGGTCGGCCTGCGCCTCGGGCGACGAGGGCGTCTCGATCACCAGCTTCTTGGCGCTCTTGGCAAAGATGAAGCTGGCGGTGGAGGCCGGTGACTTGTGCGCCGGGGAGAGCTGCCCGTCTCCCATGGATGCTCCCGTGGTGGCGGCGGCCCGGGGGTGCGCGGCGCTGCGGAGCGGCTCCGATGGCAGCGCGTCCCGCGGAGGAGAGGGCTGCCGCGTGGACAGGGCCCGGCGCACGGGCTTCTGTGGCGGCGCGCGCTCGCGGGCGCCCGCGGGCGGCTCCACGCTCACGGAGCGCAGCCGCACCATCTGCAGCAGCGACGGCGTCACGATGGGCAGGCTGGCGTCCTCCTTGGGCGCCGCGGCGCCCTTGCTCCGCGACGCCACCTCCTTGGCCTCCACGCGCGAGCCGTTGGCCACGGCTTTCTTGAAGGTGTTCGGGGCCGATGGAGTCGGGAGCGGCGGAGCGGGTGGTACAGCCGGGCCGGAATCTTGTCCCTGTACTGCAGCAGGAGCCGGCGGCGCCATCCCGGCCGGTGGGTCCTGTTGCTGGATGCAGGGGACTGTGGATGAGGATGATGGAGCTGGCGGCTCCTTCCCAGCACTCAGTGGCTGCCTCTGCCCGGCCGGCGATTCCGGCAGCGCATCCTGGCTGACAGGCGCCGGCTGGGGCTCTGGCAGGGGCAGGCTGGAGAAATCCGCCTCATCCGGAGGGGGAAAGTCTGCCATGGACAAGTCCTGCTCCTCGGGAGCTGGTGGAGGCGGCGGGGGCCACGCGGCGTCGGCGGGGGCATCGCTGGCGCGCTCCGGACTGCCCTCGGCCCTCTTGGCTGGCGGCGGCGGCGGCTGGTGGGTGGGCGGTGGCGACGGCGGCGGGGACCTGCCCGGGGGCTTGGCCGGCGCTGGCGTCTCCCGGGGCTCCGGAGAGGCGGCCGGGGGGCCGACGGGCGGCCGGGGCTTGGCGGGTGGAGGGGAGAAGGGCGCCCGCACCTTGGGGTGCGGCGGGATGGCGAAGCGCTCCGAGCGGCCCTCGGGCTCCGAGGCTGAGGAGGAGATGGAGGTGAGCGAGGAGGAGCCTGAGAGCGCCGGCGAGCGCAGCGAGCAGCCCCGCTCAGGACCCTTGTGAGCCCGGCCTGGTGAGGCGGTGGCGGGTCCCAGCGCCCGGGCCGGCAGCGTGGGCGTCCCGCTCTGGCTGGAGTAGCCGCTCGAGGGGGACATGGTGCGGTCGGGGCCGTCGGGGCAGCCCCAGCGCGGCGGCGTCGGGGGCTCCCGCAGCGCCGCGCTGCCCCGTGCCGCCTCCTCGCCGAAGACGTCGTCGTCGCCCGCGGGGCTGAGGGGCAGCGGGCAGGGCGAGCGGGGCGGCCCGGTCACCCGCCGCTCGNNNACCCGCCGCTCGGCCCGGGGCGGCAGCGCCGCCGCCAGCTCCCCCGGCGCTTTGTGGTGCAGTGAGTAGGTCCGGCGCGGCGGGGCCGGCGGCTTCTTCATCTTCCTGAGGGAGACGCTGCGGGCGGAGGAGCGCTCGCTGGCCACGCTGCCCGTGTCCGAGCCCTCGGCCTGGCTGCCGCTGCTGCAGGCGGGCGACACGCGGCCGCTGTTCCCCGCCGCCCCGCGGGGCCCCGGCGCCGGCAGCACGCGGGATACCGCGGCCGGGACGTAGGCGCCCAGTGGCCGGTCCGGGATTCCCGGCACCTCGGGCGGCCGCCGCTCGGAGCCGCCCTGCGAGGAGATGGTGGAGCTGTCGGACACGATGGTCTCGGTGGACTGCGAGTGGCTCCAGTTGTCGCTGGAGGAGGAGGGCTCGCGGCTGCGCGCGCCATGCTCTGGGAAGCGGGGCAGCGAGCGCACCGAGGCCGGGCTGGACACCAGGCTGCAGCGGCTCAGCGTCCGCACGCTGCTGCGCGTCAGCGCCACCACGTCCACCATGGGCGGCAGGATGGCGTTGGGGATGATCTTGGACATGTAGGTGCCCTGTGGCGAGATGGACATGACCGGGCTCAGCAGCTCCGGGGCGCCGGCGCTCGTCGTCATGCCCGGCACGGCCAGCGACTTGGGCCTCGCCATGGGCGACAGCTTGGCCGCCGTCTTGCGGCCCAGCAGCGAGTCGTCGTAGTAAACGCGCTCGATGTGTTTCTGCAGGGCTGCGTCCGCCTCCTCCAAGACCCCCAGGGACACGCGGGCTCCGCCGGGAGCAGCCGGCGGCGCCAGCTTCCCATCGATGGTGGGGATGCGGATGGCGTCGCCCGAGGAGACCTGGCCGCCGTTCTGCAAGGGCTGTGGCACCCGACTGTCCCCGTGTCCTTGGCCGCCCACTCGTCCCGTGGGATCCCGGCTACTCCTGAGACCTGGGGCAGGGAGACACGGACCCCACCGTGATCCCAGGGCGGATGCACCCAGCACGGCAAGCACGGCCCAGGGCATGAGATGGGAGCCTAGATCCCGCCTGGGATCCTGCCTGGCCCACAACACTCACCCAGCTCCTTCTGAATGTGCTGCGGGATGCCCAGCACCGTCGTCCTCCTCTCCTTCCTCTTCTTGCCAGCCCTCTCCGAGGATTTGGAGAAGGAGTCATGGGGCCGGAAGGTGGAACCTGCCGGGGGAAAGAGGAGCTCCAGCCGGGGGGTCCCCATGGGTCTGGCCAGGGGGTCCCCCCATGTCCCCAGGAAACCCCTCGCGCTGCCGGGGACACTCCAAGCTGGAGGCCTCCACAACTGCCCAACATCTGCGCAGGGAGGGGACGGTGCCGGTCCCTGCGTTGCTCCCGCTCGCCCCGTCCCACCCAGCCGCTGACTCAGCCGCCCGCTCCCGTCTCCCCAAGAGCCCCCAGATCCCCCCGGCAATGAGTGACCACCCTGCCCCCAACCCCCCCAGGCCTCCCCATGGACACCCTGCCCCCCTTGCCTCCCCCCTGGCCGCCACCTTTGCGCTGGATCATCTCGGAGCGGATGGAGAGGGCGTCCTCGGAGGCGCTGTCCGTGGCGCAGGAGGTTGCCCGGCTCCGGAAGGAGCCTCCGTCATCCTCCGAGGAGGTGCAGGACTGGGGGGGAGGCCATGGTGGGGGTCAGGCGGCCGGGAAGGAGCCCCCGCCCGGCCCCTTCTCCACCGCGAACTGACTGCGCAGCCGAGACAAAGGCTGCTCCAAGGGCCAAGGGCTGAGTCAGCCCGGCCGGCATCCAGAGTCCTCCCACCCGGAGCGGGGCCGGAGCAGCCCCGGGGACCCCGCGGGCCCCAAACCGCCCCACGGATCCTGAGGGGCTGCTTGGGGTTGGACGAGGCAGCAGGGCTGGGGGCAGCATGGCCAGGGCTCCGCAGGGAGCCCGGACACTCCCGGCCATCCGTGTCGCTCCGGTCGGGAGCGTTGTGTGTTCTCGCTGCCGCCCCCGCGCATCCCAGCCCTGGGAATGGTGGCCACTGGAGCTAGGCTGAGCCACGGTGTGGCCTCATCTCCAGTGCCCCCAGGATAATCCCCACCAGCCTCCGCATGGCTCCGTGCCTCGTTTGGAGGCTTCGGGATAGGCCCTGCTCCACGCCTGCCCCGCTTCCCGACAGGCTTTTGTGCCCCCCACCCTCAGCTTGGGGATTTTACGGCATCTCCCAGCCCAGATGGAGACGGGAATCAGACTCATCCATGTGAATCACTTCCCTGGGCCTCCCGCACGGAGCTCGGCGCCTCGGCCCCACTCCGGGAGCTGCTTCCAAAGGGCCCCGGAGGCAGCGGCTCAAAGCAAACAGAGCCGGGCAGGCGCTGGGCGCAGGGTCAGTGCCCCGGGAGCAGCAAATCCACCCAAATCCACCCAAATCCACCCTGCGCTCTCGGCCCTCGGCAGCCGGAGCAGAGCCTGGAGCAGGGCTGGACGCCGGAAAGGGTCCGGATCCTGCTCCGCACATGGGCCCCAGGCTCCGGTGCTGCCTCCACATCCCTCCGGAGTGTCCTCCCTGTCCCACATGGGCTTCTCCCTTGGAGCCGGCTCCATGGCCAGCACCGAGGGGACAATGAGGAGCCATCGCGGGTGTCCCACCCCGCTGGCACCCAGAAGGGACAGGGAAAACCGCTCCGAGCGCAGCCTGGGTCCCAGGCGGTCCAGGGACCTCGCTCACCTGGAGGCTGTTGGTGTCTCCGTGGTCCCAGGCACTTTTGGTCTGTTTCTGCTTCTCTGGAGAGAAGAAAAAAGAGGGATAAAGAGAGAAAAGGGGGATAAATCCCTTTGGAGGGGCCGGGGGAGCCCACAAGCCTGAGGAGGCCAAGAGAAAGAGGAGGCAGCAGCCACTGAGCGAAATGACCACTGACCTCTGCCAAGGCCAGGGGCTCTGGACACTGGACTCCGACCGGTGCCGCCCCCGTGCCCGGAGCATCCCGGGAATCGCGTGGGGCCGGGACACCTACCCTGGTGCTGCAGGGACTTGCGGCCGGCCTGCGCCTCGTGGTGCAGCTCCTGCAGGTGCGGCGGCCGCGCGCCGGGGAAGAAGACATTGTCGGCGCATTCGGCGGCATTGGGCGCGCTCGGCTGCCGCTCCCGCTCCGCTTTGGCGGCGCCTAAGGAGGAGAAGGAGGGTCGGCTCTGGCTTTAGGGCTTTCCAGGCGGGTCCATAGGCTGGAGCCGGGTGGATTCGTGATGCTGGAAGGATGGCCTTGCTCTCCAGGTGCTTCCCTGGTGCTGCCAGGGCCATGGAGCCGCATGGGGAGCCAGGATTCGCCCCCAGACCAAGGCAGGGGGGAACCAAGAGAGGCCCCCGCACAGCCCAAACTCCTCCCGCCGGGGCTGCGACATCCTGGGAAACAAGCGACTTCCCACGGGAGAGGGGCAGGGGAGGACAACAGGGCACATCCGAGGAGAGCGAGGCCGAGCGCCGGCCCAATGCTGATCCCGCGGGCCCTGGTCCGAGCGCCGGAATCGCCTGGAGCGCACAATGGAGCTGGCGGAACAATGGAGCACAGCGGGCACCCGGCTCTGCCCTCGGCACGGCCGCTGCCCAGCCCTGCTCCCGCCATTCCAGCATCCCTTTCCCAGCCCTGCTCCCGAGCGGCACAGGGATTCATCCCTGCACGTCCCTGCGCACCAGGGTGACCTTTCCCTACCGGGAGCGGGGGACACCGCGGGGTGGCGCGAGGACAAGGCGCTTCCTCCCCCCCGCTCCTCATCCTCCGTAGCCTCCACTCACCCTTCCTGAAGAAAAACAGGAGCGAGGAGAGGTTCCTGCCCAGGAAAACCACCATGCCGCCCCGCGAGAGGCTCCGCTCCCGGAGGAGCGGCGGCAGCGGCGCTGCCTATTGTGCCAGGATGGCGGGAGGGCGCTCGGATGCGGCGGGGCCGGCGTGGGAATGGGAAGGCTGGGAAGGCTGAGCCGGCCGCACGGTGGCTCCAGGGGACGCCCGGGCGCTGTCCCCACCGGGCGCCTCCTTCCCGGAGCCGCGGGAAGCGGCCGCTCTCCTGCTCTCCCACACGGATGCTCCGGCACCCCCAGCCCCCCGTGCAGCTGGAGGAGTCAATGTCCGTCCTGCCTCGCTCCCGGAGCGCCGCTTTCCCAGCCTCCTGCCTCTTGCTCTCAACAAATCCGTGCTCCCGATAGGAATCTCCCAGCCCTGCAAACCAGTTGCTCCCCCCACACAGCAGTGTGGCCAACTGGGAGCTTTTCCCTCCCCTGCCTTCGCTCGGAGCACGCACAGCTGCCCATCCTCATCCTCCTCCGGCGCTCCTGCATATTCATGGTGCCGGGCAGCCCAGCACCATCTGGCAGGCGCCGGGCTCTGTGACCACACGACAGGAACGCGATAATCCGCTGCCATCTCCCGGACCCCCCCCAACACCCTCCTAGGGCTTGGAATGCAGGGGACCCCCTGGCACTAGAGGGAATGCTGGGAGGCGGGAATGCCATCACTCCAGGGATGATACAGATGCCAAGGAGCGAGCCAGGAGGGCACGATGGAGGAGCCTCCTGTTTCCCACCTGGTTCCTTGTGACTTGGGCTACCTTGTCCTCAATCCCTCTGCATCCAATAAATGGACTGGGAAGGAGAGGCAGCCGCAGGAAGGAAGGAGCCACCACAGTGACTTGCCTGCGTGCCCGCATTCTGGGGCATCCCCGTCTGTGTGCCCGGCATCCCAGTGCGTTCCTGGCCACATGCCTGGCTCCCAATGGTTCCCAGCTCCAGCCCACGCACAGCGGCCACATCCCGCCGTAGGAGGAAGCGGAGGCCCCTGGATGCGGGATGCCGGAGGCCGCGGCGGGAGCCGGCCCGGCGCACCAGGTGGTGCCGCCCGCTCCGGCGGCCTTGGCCGCGCTCCGCGGCTCCTGCCCGGCGATGTCCCGACTTGCCTCCCGCTGCCGGCGCGCGGGAAGCACCAACGCCCGGCGCGGCTCCCGGCGCCCCCGCTGACTCATGGCGGAAAAATGGGGAGGAGGGAGAGGGGCTGTGGGGGCCCCGGGTGAGGAGGCCGCCCGGGCGCCTCCGTCGGGATCTGTGCATTCGGTCCCACATTTCAGCTCCTTCTCCCATTTGTGCCTGGTGCCGGCTGCAGCACACGGTGTCACCAGCGCCAGTGTCATGCACCAGGATGGATCTTACTTGAGTGTGGGAGCCCCTTCCCAAGGGGCGCTGCTCTTGGGATGGGATCAGCAGCAGGTGGCACGTGCACGTGGCCGGGAGCTGCAGCCTTTGGGGACGAGGAGGAGGAGGCGGCAAAGTGGACGCAGCAAAAGCACCTGCTGCAGCGAACGAGCCCAAGCGGCGCCGCAGGGCGGCAGCTTCCCGGAGCTGCTCCTGCAGGATCAGCAGGCGGGCTGGGATGCGGGCTGGGATATGGAGCGGCCTCCCCGCGGCGCCGACGTCTCAGGCAGGAAGGCAGCTCCACAAGGCAAATAAACACAGCCCAGCTGGAGCCACCGGCCCCAGCTCCAGCCCCACAGACAAAACCAAATTCTCTGCAAAGGTAAAAGCAACCGAGGCCTTGTTCTCTCTTTCCGAGTCACAGTGCAGCAAAAACACTGGGAGAAAGGCAAAAAAAGCGGGAGAAAGCAGAGCCAGCACAAGAGGGGGACACCAGAGGGGGGAACTGTGTTTGCTGCAGGTCAAGGACATCCCAGGGCCTTCATGAGGCTCCCAACATTTCCCCTTTCCAGCAGTCCCACTCTGGATGCCGGCTCTGCAGGGCTCGGCTCTCCCACCCCGGCCGCCCGCCCCATCCACGGCTCCTTCTGGGAGAAGCCACCAAACAGGTTTGGAGGTAAACAGAGCCAGAGCGGGAGCGGAGCCGGATCCGGGCGGGAAGGGCTCAGCTGCCAGCAGGGCAAAGGGCTGAGCTGAGAGTGGTAGCTGATCCCGGAGCCGTTCCGGAGCTGCCGCTCCATTCCAGGGCAGAGCCAGAGCGGCCGCTCCATGTCGGAGCGGAGCCGGAGCCGCCGGCACTGCCTGCTCCGCCCCTGGCGCTCCGGCTGCGCCTGCTGCCGCGCGTGCCGGGCTCGCCGCGCGCCCGCCGGCCCTGCCTGTCCCAGCAGGTTCCCGGCTCCGCACGGATGCAAAGTCTGGAAAAATGTCAGGCGAGGCTGGCACGGGCTCTCACCGCAGCCGGTGCCTAATCCAGATCCAGGGAGAAGCAGGATGGAGGGAGGAGGCCAGTGGCCTCCAGTGCTGCCCGCTGTGCTCGGATGCCCTCCAAGGGCCAGGCCGGGATGGGAGCAGCCCTGGCAGCGGGATTCCAGCCGGCCAGCACACAGGGCGAGCGCCAGGATAAATCCCAGGGCCAGGGCGGCTCCCTGCCCTTATCAGCTCACTGGCTGTTTGCGGAGCCAGCCCAGCGTGGATCCGGCACCAAGGCCGGGAGAGGGGCCGGATCCTGCCGGGATCGGCGCCGAGCCCCTGCAGCGCCTGCCCCGGTGCCTCCCGCGAGACGCCGCCTCCCGCGGCTCCGGCACCGGGAGCATCCAAGCGCGCTTGGCACCTGCTTCCCGCGGGCGCCGCGGCCGGAGCCGCGTTCCGGCGCCCTGACTCAGCAGCGCCCGCAGCCGCGCTGATAAGGAGCTGATAAGAGCGCTCCCGTCTCCATGGCGCTCAAGGACTAGTGGGGACCTTCCTGGAGCTGCTCCCACGGGAGACGGCGCCGTGGAGCCACAGGGGATCCAGCCTGGAGCGAGCCGGGCCGGGCGGGAAGGCGGAGGGTCAGGGAATGGGCACCGGGCATCAGGTTGCAGGCAGTGGCGATCCCAGCTGCTGGTCCGATCCCCCACCGCAGGGACCGCTCCGATCCTTTGGATGCGGAGTGATGCATCCTGCATCAGCTGGGATACAAATCCCACTGGCTGCCAGTGCCGAGTGGCCCCATGGGCCATGGGAACGGCAGGGCCCCCAGGATGGTGGTGCCACCAGAACGGATGGCGGTGCCACCAGGACACAGTGTAAGGAAGGGGGTTGGGATGCAGCAAAGCAGGGGGGATAACGGAGCAGAGGGGAAGGAATCGGGTCAGAAAGGCCCCCCAAACCCAGCCCATCTCCCAATTCCCGGGCGCAATTCCCGCCGGAGGGGGCGGGCAGGGCCTCCGCGCACCCTGCCCCCCGCCCGCCCGCGCCCTCCGAAACGCTGAGGCGACACAATGCAAATTCTTTGGCTTTGTGGCGGCCGGCCCGTTGCCATGGAGCCGCGCAGAGAACAAACACAACTCGGCCCATGTTTCCTCTGCACCTCCTGCCCCGCGGCCGCCCTTCGGCCGCTGCTCCTCGCCCCCCCGGCTGCCTCCCCTTGGAAAACAGCGCAGCCGCAAAGACGCTTCCCGCTTCCCGGCGCGGGATGCTCGCGGAGCCGCGATGGCCACCGCCAACCTGCGCCGGCGGGAATCCCGGGAATAGGGATTTCCCGGCCGTGTTGCGGCTCCATGCGCTCTGCACGGGCTGCACGCAGGCGCTCGGTGCCGGGCAGCCCGTCAGGTCCCGCACATCCTGCACGAGTCCCCTGCACTCCATGGGGACAAGGGGACAGGTTGGGGATAACAGCACAAAGTTGCTGCCCGAGCGGCTGCGCCGCTCGGGACGGAGCTCGCGGGACAGACACCCCCTCGGATCCGCTGCCTCCCAGCGCGCCGGCACCGGGACCCTTTCATCCTGTACCAGGGAGAGGGGCAACCCCCCATCTCGCCTCCTCAGGGATTTTCCAGTTGTCTCCACGGAGCAGGAAACAGCCCTGGAAGCAGCACCCCAGGGGATGCAACACCGGGAGCACTGCGAGGACCCCAGGAGATGCAACACCGGGAACACCACGAGGACCTCAGGGGGATGCAACACTGGGAACACCACGAGGACCCCAAGGGGATGCAACACCAGGAGCACCACGAGGACCCTAGGGGACCCCATGCAGCCCCCGTTCCCATCCCACGCTCATCCCGCATCCCGCTCCTACCTGCCCGGATGCCGGCGGCGCGGCGGCCGAAGAGCCAGGCGGGGCCGTGCGCGGGGCCCCGCTTGCGGTGCGCGTTGCCCATGGTGCTGCCGGCCGCTACATGGCCGGGCCGGGGATCCCGGCGCTCCCGGCTCCCGGCGCTCCGGAGGGCTCCGCGCTCGCAGGCCGCCGCTGCCGGAGCCAATGGCACAGGCGGAGAGAGGAGGGGCCTCCCGGGAGCATCCCGCGGCGCCCTGCCCGCTCCGGCGCCCGTACGGTGTCCGGGGGGATGCTGGCTCCGCGTTCCCTGCCCATGGGGTGCAGTGGGACCAGTGCTCACGCTGCTCCGGACATTTGTGAGGTGGGAGCACCCCAAGCACCTCGGTCACCCCTCCGTGGTCCTGGGTCCCCCACTGCAGCTCCACAGGGCTTCCCTCTTGTCCCAATGCAGCCCATGGGGCTTTCCTCTCATCCCAAACCCTCTCCCTGCAGCTGGAACGGGGTGCAGAGCAGCCGGGCACAGCCCTGGCACAAACCCATGGGAAGACGCCCCACACACAGACAGCTGAGGAGGCCCCGTCCAGGCACGAACCTCCAGCCCCTGCGGCCCTTTCCTTGGTGCATCCCGGTGCACGGAGGGAAAGGGAAAGCAAAGGTCGAGCCCTGCGCTCATCCCGGCCGGCAGCTCCCGCTGGCCTCTGGATCGCCGTAGGGAAGCCAAGCGCAGCGAGGGGGCGGCCAGGGAGAATCACCCTCCCGTCCCGTTGCCTTCCCCTTCCTTCCATGATTCATCAGCCTCTCGTGTAAATAGGAAGGAGCTAGTAGTAACAGCACGGGACACCACGGAGGGCATGGAAAAACACCGGCGGTGGCAGCTCCGTCCTGCCCAGTGATCCGCGCCCGGCCTTGGTCCCCTCCTTGGCATGGGATCCAGCCCCTTGGAGACCCCCTGCCTGGGCATCCTGCAGAGAGGCCACCCCATCTCCCTGTCCAGAGTGGGGAGTCCATGATGGTGCTCCCCAAAAACAGGGAGCACGGAGGGTGCCGGCATTCCCGGGACAGCAACTCTATTTACTTATTCATTGCAAAGGCTCCCACAGCAGCAGGGCACCAGAGGGGCCAGGGAAGCTGATCACAAGATACAGATCTCGTCTTCATGCGGTGCTGGCTCCCGACACATCCGATCCCAGGTGCTTCCCCATTCCCAAGCAACATGGACACCTCCGCAAGGAAAGAGCCACCAGGGCTCCTCCAAACCCATTCCCACGCGGAGCTGCCCAGCAAGGAAGTAACTCAGCCCTTGCTCTCCTTCCAGAGCAGCCCGGTGAGGCCTGGGCACAAAATCCCCACTGGAGATCCCCAATCATTAACAGAAATGCATAACCAGGAGGCCGGGAACCATCTCCCGCGGAGCCGGCAGCACCCAGGGCGCTACCCAGTATCCGCCTCAGCCCCAGGTTCCACTTAAGGGATCCAAAGGGGTCCCGGGAGCAGCCAGGGCTCCCGCTCGGCAGCTCGGGGCCTTTCCGCTCCGTCCCGGCTCTTCCCGCAGCTCCTGTTCCCACCCGCGCCGGAGCCAAAGTCAATGATGAGATTGTCTTATGAAATCAAACCTTCCTGCTCGAGAGAAATATGACTCCAGCGAAATAGTTTTATCGGGCTGTATGGAAGATGATTTGCCGGAGCAGCTCGGCGCTGGCTCCAGGTGGAATAGCTGCGGTTGCAGACACACCTCGCTTTGTTCAGCCGAGCGGCTCCGCCGGCCGCCGCATTCCTGCTGCTCACATTTTCTGAAGCGTCACTCTCTGCCTTTTTACACGTTAACAAATTCACGGCCACGCTCGGGGAAATAATCCCGGGGAGCAGAGGGACACGCGCGGGAATGCCGGCGCGTCCCGGCGGCCTCCTTTGCTCCCGCAGAGCCGAGAAGCCGAGGACTAAAATACCAGGGCTGCGTTTACACCCCATATGGCAGCAGAGGATGGAGGAGATGGAGCGATCCCACATCTCGGTTGTTATCGGAGCAGCATGTTTCCCACCTGGACACACAGCGGAGCACTGCGAGTCCTGCCACGGCACCGGCACGGATCCGGCACGGATCCGGCACTCCGACCCGTGGCATCCGCGGCCCCCCGAGCGGCTCGTGGCGGAGCCACGCGCTGCTCTTGGCAAGCGCTCCCTGCTGTTATTACAATGCGTTTGAAGCTGTATTTTTAACATTCCGGTGACCCCGGCGCACAGGGAAGTCTGCTGCTGCTGCTGGAATATGCTGGCACGGGAGGGGAAAAAAAAAAAATGCAACCCTAATTTAAATTTTTTGGAACATCAATTCCTTTACTTCATTAGGGGATTAAGGGCAATGTTGTGAAACCTGCATAAAACATTAGCCAGAACCGGCCTCAAACCACATGCCGACATTCAGGGCCTCCGCTGGGACCGTCTGCGCGACCTCGGGCCGGGAATCGGCTCCTCTTCCTCACGCCCTTCCTCCCGCGGTGCCCATGGAGGGGACACGTGCGATGGGGAGCAAGGGAGAAGGGGCCAGGCTGCTTCCCGGTGCTCCGGGCGCCCGAGGGCGGCTCCTCCCTGCGCTTCTCCCTTCTCCGCGCTGGGGACTCGTTTTCCACGGATCGGGTGCCAGCGCAGATCGGAGCGATAGCGTCTCCTGCCCCCGGGAATGGAGGGGGGCGGCCAGGCAGGGGACATGTGATGGGGCGGCGAGGACGGAGCGGTGGCACAGGGACACACGAGGACACCCCGGTGTCACCGGGATGGTGATCAGGGCAGCACTGACCCTTGCACGAGGCAGCAAAAGCCTCACAGGGCCTTTGCTCGAGCCTGGAAACCAGGGGAGCCTCCAGGCAGGAACCGGGCTGGACTTCGTCCCGTTTCTCTGGACTTTCAGCTGGGAAAGGAGCCGTGACGGGCCCAGAGCCACCCCTGTCCCACGCAGCACCCCCACCAGCCTGAGCTTTGCTCCCAGCACCATTCCCGCTCCTTCCCTGTGACCGGCTCTGCGCCCGGAGCTGCCACATCCAACCAGGAAACACTCCCATTGCATGCGAAGCAGCCAGAGCCCCGACAACCAGGAGGGAGGAAGATACCAGGGGGCCCATCCCGATCCCAGGCTCATCCCGATCTCCAGACCCTGCTCCAGATCCATGGAACGGGGCCTACGGCTGCCACAGCCTAAAGGCGAGCGCAGCTCCCGCAGCCAGAGCTTAAGCTCCCCTCTTTGCCCATCCCGCAATTTCCAGCCTCTATGCGGACAAATTCCCAGGCCAGGCAGCCACTGCCTCGGGGCAGGTCGGCCACGCGGCACCCGCTCTTCCCAGTGCCGTCACTCTTTCCACTTCCGCGCCGGAGCGCACGGAGCGCGGCCGACCTCCCGGTCCAAGGCCCGCTCCCCGGGAAGGACGTGGGAAGGCAGAGCCAAGGTCACCCGGCCGCCCACACCGCAGCCCCGCTTCCTGCTTTTGCAGCCCGCTGCTTAATCCCCCTGGATTGTGCTGCTTTTGTGGCCGTGCCTGGAGGAAATTCCCGCGCTATGGCCGGGTGGGAGATGGTTAAGGAGGGTGCGGCCCTGGGCGCTCCGTGTGCGATTCCACCAGGCGAGCGCTGCATGTCCCTGCTGCTCCCCGGCTCCGAGCGAGCCCAGGAGCATCCGAGGGGCCGGGGCTGCTCCGGCCACAAGGAACTCGGGAGGCGAAGGGTCCCCGCGCACGCGTCCCCCTTAGCACTGCCCACCGCAGCCCGGCACGTGACGGGGACGGCGGCGCGCGCGGCCCCTCCACTCGGAGCGGCTTTCCCGGCTTCCACGGTGCCTCCGGATCTGTGCGCACGGGTGTTTCCAGGCCGCGGGGAGGACTCGCGTGCCCTGCAGCACAGCCCTGCTCGGGGCACAGCACAGGGCCCGTCTGGGCGTTCAGCACCAGCAGGGAGGCCCGGCCCGACAGCACCCGAGGAAGCTCCGGGGCCAAGGCAGAGGCTCTTTGCGAGCCCCTCCAGCCTCCCAGACGCTCCTTCCTTACGGGATCGCGGGCATTTCTCATGCCATGAACATGCCCATGTGCAGAACCACAATGGTGGCGTAGGACAAGCCAGGGAGAAGGTTCCCGGCACCTACGTTGGTGCCACTGAACCAGCCTCTCCCCTGGCAAACGGGAGGAGGTGGCAGCTCCTTGGGATGCATCCTGCAGGAAGGGCTCCTACGGTGTCCCCAGTGCTCTCGGGGTGCAGCCGAGCACCCTCAACCACCTCCAGCAACTCCAGCCCTGTTGAGCCACCTAGTACAGGAGACGATCACGGGGAGAAGACGAGCGCGAGGGGCTGTCACCCCCAATAGGGGATCCCTGCCCACCCTAACACCAGCCCAGGCAATGAGAAGGGTCGACCACATCCAGCTTCAGGAGCGTAGCCGGGATGCTGCCGCCCCGAGGGTCTCCCTACGGATGTGCCCGAGTGACAAGGTCAGCACCCCAAGGAGCCGGCCCAGGGCATGGGCCACACCTTGGGCAGGAAGGGCCACACCTGGCGCAGGGCAAACACCCTCCCACGCAGCAGGAGGAGGAGGAGGAGGAGGAGGCGGTGGCAGCGCTCCAGGTTTCCCTCAGCCCCAGTGACCTTCTGACTCAGCGCAGAGCAAACCTACCCAGCGAAGCGGCAACATCCCTCGGGGCAGGGACGAGATTGCACCGGGAGCTGCCGTTCCCTCCGGAGGGAACCGGATCCGGGCTGCTGCCGGGGCCACCGCTGCGCCTGCCGGGACCACCAGCGCAGCCAGCTCCTCCCCTAGCCCTCCGTGGCCTCTGCAGTCGCCACCATGACCACTGTCACCTTCTATTGCCGCTACAGTTGTGGTCACCCTTGGATGTCACCACTTCAGCCCCTCTGCAGCCACTTCAGGTGCCACCATGGCCATTACCTTGGTTCTCCATCATGACCAACATCAGGACAATGCGCTCGGCCTAGCCTTCCCACCACCACAAATACTAGTTTGTCTCCTGCATGGCCACCCTCAGGACCACCAGTTGTCCCTTCCTTGGCAAGCAACTTGGCTGCTACTATGGCCACACCTTCCACTCCTCCTTGGCCATTTCTTTGATCCTTCTCGGCCACTACCATGGCCACCAACTTGGCTACCACCCCAGTTCCTCCTTGGCTACCATTGCAGCCACCACGGTGGCCACCAACTTGCTCCTTCCTTAGCCACCACCGTGGCCACCACTTTGGCTACTACCCTGGCTCCCCCTTGGCCGCCACCACAGCCACCACGGTGGCCACCACCCTGCTCCCTCCTTGGCCACCACAGTGGCCACCACCTTGACTACCACCCTGGTTCCTCCTTGGTCACCACCGCAGCCACCACCATGGCCACCACCTTGTTCCCTCCTTGGCCACCACTGGCCACCACGGTGGCCCCCAGCCCATCCCGTCCGTGGCCGCCGCCCCCGCCGGGGCTGCCACGTCAGCCGCCCGTGCCGGTGCCCGCCGCTCACCTCGCTCCTTCTTGCCGGGGGTGTCACCGGGGGCAGCGGTGGCGGTGCCCGGCGGGGGGCTGCCCTTGCGCCGTGGCCGCCGGCCGCGCAGCCAGCTGAGCGCGCGGCGCAGCGAGCCCGCCCGGCCCTTCTTGCGCGGCGGGGCCGGTGCGGCGG
>JAUBOD010000561.1:2816563-2830937 GCA_032353885.1 Nothura maculosa
TTCCGCCCGGCCCGGCTCCGTTCGGCTCGGCCCGGCCCGGCGGCTCCGCTCCGCGCGCGCCGCCCGCGCAACTTTGGGCGGGGCGGGGCCGGCGGGAGCCCCGCGCGCGCGCCACGCCCGGGGACACGCCCCCCGGGACACGCCCTCCCCGGGACACGCCCCTCTGTCTGGACACGCCCCCTCCGGGCGCGCCACGCCCTCTGGCCACGCCCCTCCTCGCGGCCACGCCCCCCGCGCAGGTGGCGCCGCCGGGACCCCCTCAAGGCGGCGGGGGGTCCTGGGGGGGGGGGGGTGCGCGGTGGGGCCGCCGCTTCTGCCCGTGCTGAGGGCAGGGAGAGCGGGGAGACCCCCTGAGAAGGGACACAGGGACGGGGACCCCCGAAATCCTAGCGGGAGGAATTAGGAGCAGGAGGAGCAGGAGCAGGAGCAGCGGGAGCAGGAGGATGCGCGTTGGGCTGGGTTGGCGGCGCCGCCGCGGTCCCTCGGGGCACTTAGTGCATGGAGGCTCCCCAAGAGCCTGGCGGCCTTCCCGGAGAACCTGCCGCCTTCGGGAATTGCCGGGAAGGGCGCAGGGAGACACGGAGCCGCCTGCTCGGCGCATCTGCCTGCCGGCCTGTGGGAAACGCGCTCCCAAATCCCCACAAAGATCCTCCCCTCGCAGCCCTTCCGTGCGCTCGGACATGTCTGCGATGCCCTTTTTCCCTTTCTGTTCCAGGCGCTGCACAGCCGCGTTACTTATTAAGGCCTCGTTAATGGTTAACGCCTGCTGGCAGCCTGGCCAAGGTCCATGCGGGACTGGAGGGCGGCACTGGGCTCCTGCTGGAGGCCCACGGGATGCGGAGGCCGGTGCAGGGCTTTAAATCAGGGCTGGAGGCTGCTCAACTGATTGCAAGCTGGAGCTGCGTGCTTGCACATGCACACCCATGCATGCATGTGCACGCATCCATGCATGCACACAGACCCAATAATGTGCACACATGCATCCATGCATGCACACAGCTGTGCACTCAGCACTCATGCACCAATGCATTTACACAGACCCGAGAACGTGCACCCATGCGCACACACTCAAGCATGCACATAAATGCACATTCACATATGCACCCATGCATGCACATGCATGCATCCATGCACACACACAGACATAAGACTGTACGCACATGCACCCATGCACGCACATGGCCACGCATGCAGCAATGCATGCACAGCCCCAAGAATGTGCACCTATGCACACAATTACACATGCACTCACACCCCTGCATGCACATGCATGCATCCACACATGCAAATACACAAGAACGCGCACCCACGCACATGCATCCATGCATGCACAAGCACATGCATGCAGCCATGCATGCACACACAACCAAGAATGCACTCCCATGCACACGCACATGCATGCACATGCGCGCCCATCCATGCACAGTTGTGCATCCCTTGCACACGGAGCTGCAGGAGCGCCGGGGCCCTGACGCAGGAGCAACGCAGCCGCCTAACACCCTTATCAGGGCTCCGCGCCGAGCCCGCTGCCTCCGCGGCCCTTTCCCGACCGCACGGCTCCGGCCTCTCCGGCTGCAGATAAGTGGGAGCCGCCGGCGCCGCCAAGGTCCCTGTGTCCCGCTGCAGCCTCCCTGCGAGCTGCGGCCTCCTCCCTTGCCAGCCTTGGCGCCGGTGACTCCAAAGTGTGGCCGAATGGGCCAACATCCCGGCTCCGCACGGGATACATGGCGGGAAGCAGCCGGCGACAGGAGCGGCGGTGCTGGCCGAGCGCGCGGGGGCAGCAGGTGCCCCCGGGCACGTTCCGCTCTCCGCCGAGCGGTTATTTTTAGCAGCTCTCCGAGTGCAGCGATTGGAGATGCTGGGATTTTTCCTGTTGTTTTGCACAGCCCGAACCCTTCGTGTTGCCCAAACGGCCACGGCCTTTTGTTTTCCCTTCTGATAAGTGCCCGGAGTTCCCATTTGCTGGAGCACCATGATGCAGGCGCAGCGTCGGAGCCCGGCGGACACCAATGTGTCCTGGCCACGTGCCCCAAAGCACCAGGACTATCCGCTGAGCAAGGGGAACAGCTGGGCCCGGCAGGCGGGATGCGCGGAGCCGATGGCACCCAGCCCTCATCACCCTCTGCTTCGGCCCCTTGGCACTTGCGCATAGGGATTTAGATTTATATTTATAGGCGCAACGCGGCCAAATTAAGAGGATTCCTCCCCTGCTGAGTCAAGGGGCTGGATGGAGGCGCTGGGTGGGGAAGAGGAGCTGAAGGAGAGCAGGAGAGCAGGGAGGTAGAAAACGCAACGGGGTTGGGATAGGAGAAAAGGGAAGGGGTTGAGATAGGGGAAAAGGGAAGGGGCCGTGCGGGCTGCCCGCGGGCGGACGTGGTGTCACACGCTCGTTTTGGGGCACGTAAGCGGGCGACTTCCTGAGCGGCGACTTCCTGGGCGCCGGCGGGGCCGTGCGCAGGTGGGGCGGACGCGCGGGCTCCCCATGGTGCTGGTTGCAGGATGCGGGATCCACAGCAGGATGCGGCCCCATGGCCACCCCGCAGCCTTTGCTCATGGTGCCCATGGGCGCGCGGCACGGGGGGTCCTGGCCTCCCGCGGCCTTGGGCTCCATGTCCGGATGGATCCGTGTCCAGAGGGATCCGTGCCTTGAGGGAAGGGGCGGGCTGGAAGCTGCGCAGAGGGAAACCTCCCCCCGGCATGGAGCGTGTAGGGGGATGCGCAGAGCGGTGGCAGCCCGCGTGGCCGCCCGTGCTGGGCGCGCGCGGCCTTCCCCGCCCTCCTCCTCCTCCTCCTCCTCCTCCTGCTCGGGCAGCTGCCCGGCGCTGCGGCTGCTCGCCCGGGGGGGCCGTTCCCCGCGGCCGTTATTAATATCGCGCGCGCGCCATGGGCCAGCCCCGCGGCACCGCGGGCAGCACCCGCCGGGCTCCCGCGCACCGAGGTAGGAGCAGCCCGGGGGCAGCAGCCAGCACCGCTGGGAGGGGGTCCTGGACAGTCCTGGACAATGAGGGTGGTGGGAATGGGGGGACAACCCCCCCCGGGGCTGTCACCACTGGGAGACGTTTGGAAATAAATAAGCGCTGGGGCCGCGCGAGCGGATCCTTCTGCCTATCTTTTCCCGCACGTCCCGCCCGGCCAACGGACAGTCCAGGGCGCTGATGTGTCAGCGCCGCAGAAAACTACCTTATTAGGAGAGAAAGTATCGGTGAAAATCAGCGCTTTCCTTGAAGCCGCCGTGCTGCCAGGCTGCGCTCATTCCTGGGGCGATGACGAGGCGTGAGCTCAGCCCGCAGTGCCGCGGGGCCGCGGGCACCGTCGCGCCGTCGGCACTGGCACCGCCGCGGAGCCCCCAGCACCGCTCGGCTGCGAAGCTGCCCAGGGCTCGGGGCAGGTCGGGGCTGGGGGACACGGGCGGCTCGGTGGCACTGCAGGGATGAGCCGGAGCTGGTGCAGAGCGTGGGCTCCTTCCCAGCACCTGGAGAGCTGCCGGCGATGCTGGAAGGAGGCCCCGCGCTCGCCCTCCGCTGCCAAAGCACGCGGGGCTCGCGGCTTCCTTCAGGACTCGGGGCTGTCAGCGCAGAGGTGGGCTGAGACCTGTTGCAATCATCACTCACGTGGCCTCTCATTTGCAGGGAGCTGATGGCAGCGCCGGAGCCGCCGCCGGAGCCGCCCGCGGCTGCCGAGGCGGGAGCCTCCCCAGTGCCGGTGCCATCGGCTACGGGCTCCTCTCTGGAGCCGGGCATCTCACAGGGCCCCTCGGACCTGGCGGCTACGACGGCTGTTCTGGAGGCCACCAGCAGCCCGGGCACCCGGCAGGAGCTGCAGAAGCCTCCGGCAGAGCCGTCCTTGGAGCTCGCCGTGCCGGGGAACCCACTGGAGGCGGCTGCGGATGGGGCAGGGAGCCCGCTGGAGGTGTATGAAGATGCAGTGGAGATCCCATGGGAGGCAGATGCACATGGAGAAGGGATCCCATGGGAAGTGGATGCAGACGGAGAATCAATCCCATGGGAAGTGGATGCAGAAGAAGAAGGGATCCCATGGGAAGTGGATGCAGACGGAGAAGGGATCCTGCTGGATGTAGATGCAGACGAGGCAGACATCCCATGGGAAGTAGCTGCAGATGCAGCAGGGATCCCCTGGGAAGTGGCTGCAGATGGAGCAGGCGCCCTGCTGGAAATGGGTGCCGAGGAGGCACCGGAGGGCGCCGAGGGCTCCGGACAGCCGAGCGTGTCCCTGGAGGAGCTGGGCGAGCGCTTCCAGGAGTGCATCGAGGCTGTGGAGCGGCTGGAGCAGGAGCGGGACGAGCTGATCCGGGAGCTGTCGCGGCTGCGCGAGCCGGCGCTGCAGGAGATCCACCAGGCGCACGAGGAGATCCTGGCCGCGCACCGGCTGCTGGCCAAGGCGGAGCTGGAGCGGGACAACCTGCGGGACGAGATGGGGCAGGTGAAGCGGCAGCTCTTCAAGGTGACGAGGGAGTGCGTGGCCTGCGAGTACCGGCTGCAGCGGCAGCGGCAGGAGCTGGGCCAGGCGGCGGCAGCGCGCGGCGAGCTGGAGGCGCGCGCCGGGCAGCTCTCCGAGGAGCTGGCGCAACTACGGGAGAGCTGCGGCAAGGAGGCCGAGGCGGCCAGGCAGCGGCTGGAGGCGCCGCCGGATTCCCGGGACGTGCCCTTCCTGCAGGAGAGCCGGCGGCTCTCGGCGGCCCTGGCGAGCCTGGTGGCGCGGAGCCGGCGCGGGCTGGAGGAGCGCTACGAGCCGCAGCTGCTGCGGCTGCTGCAGCGGCGCGAGGCCGGCGTGGCCGCGCTGCGCCAGCTGCACGCCGAGCTGCACGCCATGCGGGACGCGCTGCGGCCGCTGCAGGCCGAGGCCGCCCGCCTGCGCCGCTGCAACGGCAGCCTCGAGGAGCAGATGGCCCTGGCCAAGCGCAAGCGCGATGAGGAGGTCCAGCACTACCGGGTACGCTCTGACCGGCTCCGCTCGTGCTCCAGCGGATATTGCAGAGGGATGGAGCGGGATGCAGGGCAATGGTATCGGCTGCGGGCTCCAGCATCCCTGCAGCCCGGCGGGAAGGAGTTGGAGGGATGCAGTGGGGAAGCGGCAAGGGTTCATACAGCCAAAGAGCCAGGAATAGGGGCTCCTTGGGTTCTTGTCATTGCTTTGGGGAAGGAAAAGGGGCTCCTTGGGTTCTTCTCATTGCTTTAGGGGAGGAAAAGGGGTTCCTTGAATTCTTCTCATTGATTTTGGGGAAGGAAAATGGGCTCCTTGGGTTCTTCTCGTTGCTTTGGGAAATGAAAAGGCAGAGAAGGCAAATTCCCACCCCACAGTGAGATCCTGGCTTTGCTGAGCAGTGCTGGGGAGCAAGGACACAGACAGTCAGTGTGCGTTTTCCATCCGGGATTTAACTTGGAGCTCTAGGGGAGCCCCTAAGTAGAAAGTGCGGTGACCAAACCAGAGCTCTCCCGACCACTAAGCCCAAATCTTCTTTAAAATCCGATTCCTGCCCGGGGAAGCTGCTCCCGGCCCGGCCGCCTGCCCTTCCCATGCCGGGATGCGGGCGGCCTCTCCGCACGTTATTTATAAGCTCATGCGACGGCAGCACCGCACGTTCCCCCGGCCTCATCCCCCGCCGGGGTGGGACGAGCAACTCAATCCCTCCAAGGGTGCATTTGGCAGAGAGGCCCCACCGTTAATCCGCAGCCCTTGGGCGCTGCCAGCTTCTCGCTCCGTAACTGCTCCCTTCCCAGCCTGGCAGCTTCCCGAAGGAGCTGGACTGTTGCACTGCAGCCCAAGCTCTGTTTTGCTAGCAAAGCAATGCTTTTCATGCAGTTTTTTTTAAACCATGGCAGTATTTCCCCACGCGGCCCCGGTAGGCACCACCCTGTGTAATCCTCACGTCCCTAATCCGCAGGAGCAAGTGGAG
This sequence comes from Nothura maculosa, assembly GCA_032353885.1. Taxonomy (NCBI): domain Eukaryota; kingdom Metazoa; phylum Chordata; class Aves; order Tinamiformes; family Tinamidae; genus Nothura; species Nothura maculosa. The sequence goes on from JAUBOD010000561.1 coordinate 2,822,478, forward strand.
GAGCTGGAGGAGCGGCTGAAGGAGCTCAAGAACGGCGTGCAGCTGCAGCAGCGCAAGAACCAGGAGCTGCAGGAGCTGAGGAGCAGCCTGCACCAGGAGCTCTCCATCTACAAGTCAGTTGTCTACTCTTCCCATTACAAATCTGCGGTGCGGGGCAGCCGGGAATGCCCCATGGAAAAGGCTTTGGAAGGAGCCTCACACCCAGGCGGGGCTTATAGAGCCCTGAGCTAGACCTTGGGCTCCCAGGCAATTCCGAGTCTTTCTCCCTACAGCAGAGTGGTTTGATGGAAATTCCAGTGTAAGTGATAAGCAGGGATTGTTTTCCAAGGAACAGCAACTTAAGGATGAGCTGTTCCCATATCAATACCTGGAAGGGAACTGAGTTTTAAGTTCAGAAAACATTGCTGGGAATTTTATTTACCAAGAAAGAGTTATCCCATATTCGGGAATCCATTTGCTGGTTTTCCTGGGAATTCTTTATTATATGGGATATTATAAAGTTCCAGAAAATGGTCACAACTTTGTGGGCTCTTTTGCTTACCAAACTGTGTTCTTGCTGCTACAGCTGCAGTCATTACCACCCTTGACCCTTTCCTGCAGTTTCACTGTTACTCTAGTATCCTTTTCCCTCATTTCTCCCTTCGAAGTTGCTTATGCAACATGCCATGGGAGGATATTCCTGCCACGAGTAGGGATATGCAGCAAGCCTGTGTCTTTGCTATTTGGGGTCAAATCCCAGGTTGCCAAGGCCAATATTTAAGCCTGGGCGCAGCAGCAGCTGCCTTGTAACCCCTGGGCGTTTATGAATTGCTGTCAGTGGAAGCGATCGCACGTTGGGCTTGTGAAACATGAACTCACCTCATTATGTTTCCACATTGGAACGGGGGAATCCGAGTTAGGCACGTCCTTGAGCTGCGTTTTCCCAGTGTGCACCAAAGATGAGCTCTAGAAAACTGGGAACGTAGCTTCGCGTTTATCCCTGGAAAGCCCGGCTATGCACACGCTCCTGACCGTGCATGTAGCCAGCTGCTCCCCAGCTGACTCCCAGGCTGGGAGCAGGAGCAGCATTTCTGGGATACAGCTTATGTCCCATCCCCTGCTTCCTCGGGGTCACATTCAGCAGCCTAAATGCACTTTTTACCCCACAGGGGCTGCTTAGAAATCTACGGCCACCTCTGCAAACCAGAAGAGAAAGCGGAGCAGGCGTGTGAGGAATGACGGCTCTTCCCGTTTTTCCCAAAAGCCAAGGAGAGAGGCAGCTGCAGGGGCCGTTTCCCTCGTGCTTCCCACCCACCTCTTGCCAAGCAGCTGCCCAAAACCAGGACTACTTGACAAATACATGTTTGGATTTTGTGGGGTGCTGCTGTTGATCGAAGAAAACTGCTTTTCCACAAAGAAGCAGAGAGAGACTTGCACTGAAGCTAGACATATATATAAAAGAACCATGGATGTATGTTTTGCTGTGATGGGGAAATGTATCTTGTCTTGTTTCCTAGATGTAGGCTGTGCAGAAAGCACCATTCTGCAAGCTGGGGGTGATTTTTCAAGTTTACATGCAAGAGAAGCTTCATCCTTCCCATGGGATTTTCTTTTGTAGTTCAATGGGTCTCTGCTGTATCGTGACATGTTCAATGTAGGCCACAAACTGAGAGTTGTGGATAAATGGTTTCCACTTTCTATAAAGTCTCACACTGAAAATAAAGGCTAGAGTTGAAGAATCCTTTTCTCAAGCCCCCGTCTCAGAGAGAGAAGAATAGACTCCTATGATCAAGCCAAGGTGCCTGTAAGGTATCCAATTATTCATGTTACCAACTATTAAAATAATAATAAAGTTCAGTGCTAAGGCTTACAGACAGATAGGAAATTCAGAGAGCAGAATGCTTGCTGTTGAACACACACTTTGGTATATTCTTGCCTGCTTGGAGATATTGGGTACTCTTTTCACAAAGAAAGCAGCAGAAACAAGAGGTGGTGGCCTTGAAATGCAGGTCCATGTTGCAAAAAAACCTTTTCCCCTTCAGGAACATAAAGATGTCCGAGTCCTCGCAGCTCCCACTGTCTGAAACTTACCCTTGGAAGGCCCTCAGAAGATGCAGTTACAGCACCCTAGCTGTTGACAAGAGAAACTGATGGAGCAGGGATACAGAGGGGATTTACTTGCATTAAGATTGTTGAAATAGGAAACAACCCAATGAGGGGAGCAGAGGAAACATCAGGCATATGCACACCAGCACCTAGCATCTCACTGCTCCCATACAGAGAGGCTCCTTTTGTCCATTTTCTCCACTGCAGAATTTCCTGCTTAAACCTTGAGTCCTCCTAGAAGTCGTTACTGTCTTTTATGGGCATGAAACCTCGACACACTTGCTTCAGCACTTTCTTAAGAGGTACAGCCCTCAGAAAGGAGTTCATGCAGAAGAAAAACATCTGCACAAAGCAAAGCTACGCAGCGTTTATGTAGAAAAATTTATTCCATCTGAAGCACTTACACGCAATTAGTCATGGAGAGCATGGAGAGTAACAGGTTGCTGGTGGAGCAGGACAGTGGAAGATGCACAGGAACTAGTGGTCAAGGACTAACTCCTAAAAAAGTAGTTCATCCACATGTAGGTTCTTCTATGGATACCAGCTACCAATGCTGTTTTAGATCACGGGGTGTGCCATCCGTGGGACATCGGTTGGTAAGAACATACACCTTTACAACTTGGTGGCCCCAAGTTTTATAAACCATTTCACAGAAAGGAAAGAAATATATGTGAAAACACAGCTCAAGAAACACACAATAGAGCAAGATACAGGGAAGGTAACAGAGGTCGGCGGGTAGCGCTAACGCATCCAAACCGCTGGTGCCCAGTGGATGGGAGAAAAGGGGAGGGGAAGAAGGAAGGAAACAATGAAAAGCCCTAAATCACCAGGGGAGAAGCAAAAAAAAGGCAGAAAAATATGTAACACTAGTTGAAGTCAGAATCTGCAGGTCTGTTTTGTATCTGCAAAAGCAGAAATAGCCACACAGGTGTGGGCTACCTAGAAACCCCAAGACTTCAGAGTCTTGCTGAAGAGGACAAGGCCTCCCACACGCTCCACTTGGGAACTGCTAGGGAATTAACACCTTTATCATCAGGATGGCATTCACTCAAGCATATTCTGGCAGCTCTAGCAATTTAACTTTTATTTAAATTAGGCAAAAACCCATAGCTGTAGCAAGCCAAAGAGGGAAAAAAGAAAGATTTAGGAAAAAAAAAATCAAGTTTGCTCTGTGTGACAAAGGCAGCTAAATGGGACAGCCAGCTCTATACACAAGAGGATGCTGTAAGAAACTCAAACAAGCCACAGCGCGGTACCAGCTGAGTCGGGTTAAACCCTCGTCTTAAGGAGTACTCGCTGTCTGGGCTAAAAAACATCGTTGATGGTATCTACATAAGGATGGCTGAACACAAAGTCTACGTGTGTCTCAAAACCAGTGTTAAGTCAATTGGAGGGCTGAGAGGAAAGAAAGGGAAAAGACTAAAACAGGAAAAGGGCATCATCTAGGATCCTTGACCTTCTGGATCCACGCTTCCTTCGGGGTCTTCATCATTATATATGTTCTCAGCCTGCAAGATAAATGGAAAAGCTGAAGGAGTGTGTAAAAAAGCACATTTAAAAAGATTGTAACTGCTGGAACATTTTGAAAAGTTGTTGTTTCAAGCTTCAGATAAGCATCTCCTATCTATGATCCCTAAAGGCCACTGAACATTAAAGTAGCAACACAAATAACCTTTTTTTTTCCACAAAAACAACATTTTCAAAACATTTCAGAAGTATTCATCAAGATAATGTAGCTTTTAGGTATCTACCTTCTTAATCTAGAAATCACTGCAAGCATTACTGTAAAAGAGTATTTTGCATACATATAATACACACTCTACTTTGCAGCAGCACCTGCCAAAAGAACTATATAGAGCAGTGTTAAACACAGAGACTGTATAAGAACAGAGCTGCTGTGAGCCAACTCATAAATAAACAAAAAACAGAAGAATGACCTTGTCAGAGGTCATTCAAATTATGTAAGATTATTTTCTAAAACTTTAAACAGTGTTAGTTTGAGGTTAGCATATTTTTTCTACTTATTCCCACCTCCCATCTACAGGAGGACATTTATATTATCAACAGAGATTTAATTCTTTAAGATAATAATTAACAGCACCTTCAATTTCACCTTTGGTTCTCATACACTCTATTTCCATCCTTATAGGAAAGTGAAAATAAAGAAAAAAATGTTCTACTCCTGCCTTTTTTTTAAAAAAAAGACATGAGAAACATGAAGCAGCTTTTCAGTATTTCTAAGTCCTTGTTTCTGTCAAACTTATAATGGATTTCACAATCCCTTTGAGGTTCAGTTAGTGCTACAAAGCAAGTCATTCTGAGAGCTGTAAATAAACCCAGGAATGCTGAAATCCAGGCAGTTAAACAGCAGCTCTTATCTCCCACTTCCCGCACTCTCCCAAATGACTTACCATTTGCCAGACTTGCATGATATTGTCTTCTGATACAGAACAAATTACCCAGGGTTCATTCGGATTCCAGGAGAAATCAGATATCTTTGCAGTATGACCACCATGAATAAACTGGATTGGAGAAACAAGAAGGGAATGTTTTCAGATCATTCCATTAAACCTGCATTGCAGAGATGAAGGGTTTAATGAGACCCAGGGGCTTACCAACAGCTCTGGGGGGCCATCCTCAGCATCCTCAGGGGATTGCTCTTCTCCAATTTTACTGTAATAAAAACAAGGGGAAAATTAGTTTTTCCTTTTTCTTCCTCTCCTCAGGTGTCATATACAATTCAGGAGTAATACTCTGTCAGGACGACGTGACTCATTTGAGACTCACCTCAAGTCCCAAACATTTAGCCTCCGGTCAGTGCCGCTGGAGGCCAGAATGGTTTCATTATGGGGAGACCACTGAACCTACAGACCAAAATATGTTTGGAAAGTATGTTAGTTCTAAGAACACATAGCATGGTAAATAGCCACGACAGACTTCAACGTATTTTACAGCAGGAAAACCCTATGAAAATTCAAATTAATATCAATATTCTCACATAGGAAGTGTGTGTTTGTGAACATTCATACACTGAAGAGGCATTTGAGCTCCAATGGTACCTGAAGGTACCATATGTACCTTAGCCTATACTCTTAACAAAGACTACATGTTACAGAGTGTAAAAGAAGTCCCAATTATATTAGCTGCTCCTCACCTTAATACAGAGCACACAAACAATGTGTACCTTAAATAGGAGGAATGGTTTATAAATGAAATCAAAACAAAAAAGGACTGTAATTAAGCTTAAGGGCCCCAAAAGCTCACATTAACCACCGCTGCTGGAGATAAATGTTTCCAAAACACAGCACTTAATAGGGTAACAAGATTAGGAAAGAGCACAGAGTTCTGCACACAAACCTGGCATTTCAAGATTCCAAGTCTAATTTTATTTAGAAGTAACTACAGTTGTCAAGTAACAATCCTTGTATTAAAAAAAACTCCACATATTTTTCTTCTGAGGCATGCATGAGTTGAAGATGGAAATATTGTTTCTGCAAAGCACATGCTACCAGTGATGTTAATGTTCTATATTTATACGAGTAAATTTTGCAATCACTCATTGTCACTAGCTGGCCTGGCAATCCCCTTAACTGGTCACCAGGCAAAGCCTTCGTATGGGACCAGGCTGAGACGCTGCAGCTGTTTCATTGTGCCTCCCTGCTTCAATCTGCTGCCATGAATAATTTAGATTTGCTCTGTACTGATAGCATTTCACTCTTATGTTGTGGACAAAGCTTTCTACTCTTTCCTTGTTTCATCCTCTGCTTGGCTTTCTGGACACCCCTATCTGTAGCAGAGTTCTGCCCCACATAGCTCCACAAGAGCAAGCTAACAAAATCCTGAGTAGTGAGAGAAAACATGTTTTTAAATGTAAATACATTTCAATACAAATATAAGTGGAAAACAAGTGTTCTTCATTCTTTCAAGATAGCTAAGATGAGCTAAGTCATAAAAGACAAGGACATTTGGCTGTACCTGAAATATTTCATCTTTATGTGATTCGAAGGAGTGCAGTTTCAGCTTTAGGTTCCTCAGGTCCCATAGAGCAACAGTCTGGTCAAAAAGCAAAGAACAACAAGTCTCTCTTTTTTCTTGAAGTAATCAACATATATCTCCACATTCATGCATCAGAAACTAAGCAAAAGTGCTCCAAGCACTTTTAAGTAAGACAAACCTTATCAGCTGATCCTGTAGCCAGGATAAATTCACTGTAGGGATTGAACGAGAGGCAGTTGACTTCAGCAGTGTGAGCATCCACTGAATGACTAGGCTTGGAGGTGTTATTTGACCGAGTATCCCAGCTGTAAAAAGAAAATACCAAATTGAAACAAAGGTTTATACCCCATTTTAGTGAGGTAGGACATAGCTGAGTAAGGAAAGGGATGGCAATTCTGTTCTTTAAGACATTACCATACTTACATCATGAGCTTCTGATCATCAGCAACAGATCCAAAAAGAGATTCATGGAGCAGGTGCCAGGATACATCTTCTACTACTGCTGTATGCCCTGTGAAGATGGTCTTTGCATCCACCACTTTGCCTTCTTTTGGAACAGCACTTATGTCCCACAAGCAGATGGTCTTAAAATAAATAAATCAATTCAATCAATGGGAGGACTGCACCTTTAGACAGCAACTCTATTCCACCTCCTCCCCACACCTCCAAAAGCAGGAGCTTTTGCCAAACAAAGTGCAGATTTCATCAGAGCTCTATTTGAAGTACTCACATGGTCATCAGAGGCACTGAGCAAATGCCCGCTCAGGTTGGGGTTCCAGGACAGCCCATAACCTTCCTTCTGATGTCCACGAAGACGCAGGTCAGGGTTACACTCACCAGAAGGATCTGTAAAGATGCAGCCTAAGAACTCAGGTGCCTAAACGTTTGACATGAGCCTTTCTGTGCTTTAGTGAACTTTGACATTTCCAGCAGCATCCCTCTCTCTCTCCTCCCGATCATTTTCCCCAAGCAAAGAATTACCTCATTGAAGCAGAATGTACTGAGGCAACCCAGAGATGATTTTCTTTTTGACCTAATAAGAGCACACTGCAAGTTTTTCCAGGTTGCTGTTTTCTGCAGCTGGATGATCTAGGAATGGTCCGTTCTAATTCCATATCACACTGTACTACTTGCTGAGGGGCCAAAGCACCCGTGTGCTCGGCTTGACACACCTGGTCAAGCTGAACAGGGTAACCCAGATCCTGCTCACAAAATCCTTCCTAAACAATCTGCTGGATTCATCTCCAACTGCACTCAGAAGTTAAAAATGCTCTTCTGATCCTCCCACAACCAGTAAAACTAGTCATTCTATAGGATCTTGCCCAATTCAGCAGTAAATTCCTACTACTCCCCTTACAAACCAGGAACACAGCTCAACTACACAGCAAATCAATTGCCAACAGGCCAGCAAGTACCTTCCACTCCTCTAAGTATCATTACACACATGACAAGACATGCAACAAAGAGGCAAAATATATCTATTTTTCTATTGGAGTCATATCTGTATACGCTTGTCTGACATACTGACATGCAACAAAGATGTAGATACCTGGTTTAGAAGGGTGCTTGGTGTAATCAAAGACAAGAACATCACTGGATGGTGTCTTGGTGGCAATTATACACGGGTTTTGCGGCATGTAACGTGCTCTGTTAACTTCGCCCTCGTGATTTATCTTGATTTCAATTTCAATTTTTCCACTGACTGACCCAAAGCCTCCAAATTCTGAAAGGAGAATTCAACAGTAGTAAATAATATGACACTTTCAGACCAAGATCTAGAGATCCACCCTCAATTACTGGGTACAGCTAAGCACATATTTTGAAAAAACAGTCAGACACACATTTAAAAAAACAAACCAGAATATAACATGCTAACTGAAATAATCTAGTTTTCAAATAGCATGTTATTTTCAATATCCACAGTTGTAGCATCAAAATAATAAGATTTCAGCTAACTTAAGAGCCATTTAGAGGCATATATTTTTGTAGCAAACCTACTAACTCCTTTCTTCAAAATTCTACTTCTAAAACATTGCATATGTATATTATAGATGGCATTTGTCGGTTAAATGTACAACTTAGAAGCAAACTGTTTATTTTAGATGTAGCATCTGTATTTCATTGACTGAAAACTAAGGAGAGACCAATATTCTCTTAAAATGGGGAGGAAAAGGTAGCTAAAACTCCATTCAATTCACGTCTCTGGTTCCTTACCTCCTTTCTCACTATCATAGTGCGAAGCATCGAACTGTGCATCATCGTTGGGTAGCTGCACACTCGCTATCACAAGATGATTTTGCTCATCTGAAGTATGGGTCCCCAAGACCAACCGATGAATGCTGAAGTCTTTGCCCTCAGGTCTGCAGGAGAAGAGAAATA
>JAUBOD010000561.1:2831037-2860809 GCA_032353885.1 Nothura maculosa
GATATTTGCAATTCACCAGAATAAAACTGAGGTACATGAACATAATCTGCAAAAGCATTGGTCTTAGCACCACACGGTGCCACATTGTACAAGCCAAGCTGCCAACAGCGCTTTGCTACTGAAATTATATCTCCATTTTCTTGTGGAGAGGGTTTTTGTCTTTCTTAAGGAAAGCTACAAAAAAGCTACAAAATGAAATGTATGAAAACGTGTTCTCAATGATAAACGACACCTTCCTCTTTACGAAACAGCCCCTGATTTACCTGGTCACATCAGGAAGCCACTGGGCAGTCAGGCTGGGCCATTCCAGCGCGTGGGTCATCACCAGATCGTACAGGAAAGGCGTGTTCTTCTTCCATATTTTATACTCCTCGTTGATCACGCGTTCCTCCACCGCGTCGTCAAAGGCTGCTAAAGGGTGGGTTTATTTAGAAAGGCAGAAAATTAACCTTCAGGAATGTATTGAAGTCACACGGAGAAAGCCACAAGTGGATAATGAATAAAACGCTACAATATCACCCTGCTTTGCTGGGGGGGCGGCAGGGCTAGTTATTGAACCTTCCCAAACCCTCTCTTTGCTTGGGATAATCTCTGTTTCCATGTACAGGGCTCCAAATCCACATCGATTATGTCAAACTGCATCACTTTAAAGAAGCAGCTGGGCAAAACTGTGGAATATTGCGCCACGGGATATGGGGGGAGGCAAAAATAGGGGGATTAAGGATGATGGGATGGGGGGGGAATGGCGCCCTCTGGGGCGGCTGCCCCCCCTTCGCACCCCATTGAGCCAGGGGGGCCTCTCGCGCACCCGGTGCCCTTCCAGCGTCCCAAACGGTCACGTCCGTTTATTTCACAAATAAAACGCATTAAATTAATGAAAACGGGGCCTCCCGCCCGCCCAGCGCTGAGGCGACAACAAGGCCGCGCCCCCCCCACAACGGCCTCGCGGCCGCCCCAGCAGCCCCCGCGCGCCCCCTGGCGGCGCCGCCCCCTCCCCCCGCGGCCGTTGCGGGGGCGGGAGCGTGGGGGGGGGGGGGAGAGGGAGCCCCGCGCCTCACGGAGCCCCGCGGCGGGGACGGGCCCTACCTTCCTTGTCCGCCATGGCGAGGCGGGCGGGCGGCTCCTGCGCTCGCTGCTCCGACCCCTCCGGCCGCCGCTCTATTGTTTCCTGCCCCCGCTGCGTGCCGCTCCGGCGCCGCGCAGCCCCTTCGCGCGCCAACGCCGGCCAATGGGCGCCCGCCGCCGGGGGGAGGCAGCCAATGGGCGCGCGGCACGGGGCGGGGATAAGGGGAGGGCGAGCGCGCGCGGCGGTCACGTGGGAGGGGAAGCGAGGGAGAAGGCGGAAGTGGGGGGGGGGAGGAGGAAGGTGCTGCTGAAGCTCCCTTGGGAGCCGCCATTTTCCGGAGGGAAAGGGAAGGGGAGGGAGCGGCGCGCGCCTCGCTCGGCCCTTAAAGGGACAGCGCTCACTCTGCACCGGGCCATTCACGAACATCTCCTGCCGCCAGTGGGCCTAGGGGGTCCCTAGGCGAGGCCTTGGCGCCGATCTGTAAAGCCCTGGCCTGGTAGGTATGGCCCTAGGTCTCTAGGTGTGATGGGGAATGGGGCTCTGCCCAGCCCTTCCTCCCCTCAGGGCGGCCCACTGACTTCCAGCACATCCCTCTGCCCTTTTGTGGTTCATCAGTTGCTAATAATTACTAATAACTTCTTTTTTTCCTCATAATTCCCTGCAGAGAGGGGCTGTGTGGACAACTGGACTGGTCAATAAGCCAAGCCTGTTTGGCTGTGGATAACGTGGCGTGATCAGCTGTGCGTCTGCCTGGGAAGCATCAAGGAACAGGTTGAAAATCCAGGTTTTTGCTCACCTGGTTTTTCCCACTCTGAGCAGCACCGGCCTCCCACTCTTCTGGCTCCAAAAAGGCCTTGGTGCTGCTTGGAAAATGGAAGCTGGGAGGTCCTGCACCACGTCACATCTAGAGCTAGCCATAAGCAGCACAAATTGCTGAAAAATGGGGAAACTTGGTGGTGCTGGTTGTCATCTGAAAGTCTCTTATGCCCCTTGTTGGAAAAAAAATGAGTAAATCTTGCACAAAAATGCAAATATTAAGAGGGAGCAGGAATGACCACTTTGTGTGAGAACTTGCAGAGGGCTGAAGAAAATCAATGGGCCTGAAGTGGAGGAGCTGATGACACTTGTGTCTGTTACGTTTATAAATGAAAAACTTGTATGAAACTCAGGATCTGGTCTGAAATTTTCAGCAAAGATTTGTCATAATTTCTTGCTTAACAACAAAGAAAAAAAAATGCAATTAAATGAGTATAGCAAAACTTATGTGCTTGTATGATAGTCATATTTATCATGATTGCAATCTCTGTCCTAAGAGGTAACTAAGTTTCTTTATAGAGAAAGGTTGTACTTGAGGACTACAGATCTTTCCTCCTGTCACGTTTCGTGATTCGGAGGCCACGAATATTTCAGACTGTGGTGTAAAACATTAGTGGGTTGAGGATGCTCCACCATAAAATATAGCAGGAGCAGAAATTATCCGAAGCTTGACAGCTTAATCCATTTCATTGCTGTTTGATTATTTTTCATTATTGAAATAGTTTCATACTTGAGAATGAATCAGGTGTGTCCTGATACTTGAATCCTTGAGGGAACCTCAGTATGTTGTTTATCTGAGGACTGTAAATCTCTGACTTTACTGACTGAACATACTTAAATTGAGCTCTAAACCCACCTCCCCGTGACAGTTTTAACAGCAGACAACTCAAAGACACGCATTTAAAATCATATTCTAAAAATATAAGCTTGTGTACAGCTGTTACAAACCTCATACCCAGTGAAGGAGACTGAACTACAAGGAAATTTTCCTTTTATTCCTAGCATCACACGGGAAGCCCGGCAAGACGGGAACGTGCAGGAAGGTGGCCATTTTTCCGGAGACCAGGAAGTGTGTGAGTGTTTTCGGAGCCCGGCGCTATGGCAGGCGATGAGAGGGACTACAACCTGACGGAGGAGCAGAAGGCCATCAAAGCCAAATACCCCCCAGTAAAGAAGAAGTACGAGTGTGAGTATTTCTCAGCTTACCCAAGCAGCAGCCTTAGCCGGGAGGAGGGAGCAGGGGAGGAAGGAAATGAGCGGGATATAGTGCTTTTTAGGCACGTGTGGGGCTCCTTAGTATGTCCATATCCTCTATGAGGGTTGTGGGGTGTATCTGTAGCTGAATTGCAGAGATATCTGCAGTTTTATTTATGGCAGATAAATGCTTTGTCTGTTGGGGTGCTAGAGAAATCATGAATAAAACAGTTGAGAGTTTTAGCTTGAAAGTAACAGTTCTTTTCCCCTTTAGCTTTAGCTTGAAAGTTAAAACTCCCTTTTCAAGCCGTTTCCTCGTTAGGCAGGACATTTTTCTGCCTCTTACATGAAGAGATATTCAAAGAGTGAGTCGGTCTTTGGAGTGGTTGTTTCCCCCCACACCCCTTCTCCCCGAAGGCGCTACTGAAAGATCCCTATCACTGCCTTTCCCTGCCTCTGGAATGGCTTCTAAGAACATCTAAAGCAAGTGGGTGTCAGCCCGAGGAGCAGCTTGGGGCACTCACAGGCCATTCGGAGCCTGGCTGCCGTTCTGCTGGAGCAGTGTTTATCTGGAGGGTTGCACTATGTTACCCAGCTAAAACATATATTTTTAGATCTTTATTTGATAGCAATGCACAAATAGTGACATATTCCAATAGTCACGCTTCTTCCATGATCAGAAGAGCTTTTATTCTCCTTTTAAATCCACTGAAATTTGTTTGCTTTAGAGACAGTTGTTGAGAACCATTAGTAAATAGTGTGTGGGTGAGCTAAGCAGCATCAGAGCAGTGTTTCAGCTGGAGTGATTGTGATACAGCATTGATTCTTCTTCCCAAATTAGCTCTGTTTCTACCAGCCTGACATTATTATGCACATCTGTCCCTCATCTATGTGAAAGTGAATGATACTCATATAAAACCAGATCTGTATTGGGGATATTAATCCTACCTTATTAATGAAGTTCACTGTGTGTACACACATATATATATATATAATATATATATATATATATTTCTAGTTATGTTTTTTGCATAATGGATGTCTGGGGTGTGGACAGGTATATTTGTTCTTTGGGCTGTGAACATTTGCAAATCTTATCTTCTGTATGACTAATTTTCAGTCCTGCAGACTTCAGCAAAAGTCCTTTACCCCTCATTATTTTTTTCTATTGCCTTTAACCTGCAGAATCCTGTTATCTTTCAAGAGCCATATGTTGTACATAGTGCCCTACACACAGGGCACTGATGTAATTTAAACACTTTTAATTCTGCTAAGCTTGATAGAAGAAATACAAGATTTCACTCGTGCTAGCTTTTTCTAACATACTGGAAAATAAAGATCATATATGTCAAGATGAATACAAAAAGTTAATCTGTAACATTATCTGTTATACCTTTTTTTTACTTTGAAAAAAAAATCCTCATTTTAAAAATATATATGGTAATTTCATGGCTTTTCTTTTTTTCTTTCACCCTCAGATCTGGATCACACTGCAGATGTGCAGTAAGTATGGGCAGCTGGGATTTCACAGTATAATAAATTGATTGTTGAAGATTACTTTCAGATTTATACTTTATGCAACTATGAAATGCCATCCTCACGCTGTGTTTTTGTAGTGATTTCTTTTTGTTATTCAGAGACCATAGAAGCATTGTGTAGTTTAGCTTCTCTAATGTAATGATCATTTGGTGCTTCTGGATTTTTTTTTAATTATATTATATTCAATTATATGTTGAAAATGTCTTTCAAAAGGGGGCTTTTAATCTCCTTGCCTTAGAACCAAATTGGTTTCAAATAGTCTGATTTTTAGCCGTAGCAAGAAAGGACATCCCTGCTATTGGATAAAACATTTCCAACACTTTACATTTTCTCCCCACAAGAAACTTTCTTCTCACATACTACAAGAATATATGTAATCTTTGGCTTGAATGCAATGGTATAGAAGGACACTTTTTTGTTCATTCATTTTGCGTTTATTCTCATGTTCAGCTTTCTCACCTTAATTTGTAGTTGTTTTTATCATCCTACGAATTATCCTGTGCCTTTTTAGGCTGCATGCCTGGGGCGATACCCTGGAGGAAGCATTTGAGCAGTGTGTTATGGCCATGTTTGGCTACATGACCGATACAGAGACCGTAGAACCTTTGGATACTGTAGAAGTACATGCAGAAGGTAAGATGGACTTTGATTGACTTGATTTATAGTGACTTTATGTTGGAACTGTGTGAACAGTTGGGAGAGAAGGGTACCAAAATCCTTTAAATCATCAGAAGCCATTTTGCTGCAGTTAATTAAAGCCTGATTACAACTTCTTTTAGTGGAGAACCTGTAGTTATAGATTTTTAAAAGATATTTTGGTGTTTCTCCTGTGGCCTGACTGTCTGTCTCAACCCTGCAGGACACGATATGCTGTCTCTTCTCTTTCACTTTTTGGATGAATGGCTGTATAAATTCAGTGCTAATGAGTTCTTTATACCCAGGGTAAGTGTTCTGTTCTTATTTGTAGGATGAGGCTCTGACACCTACCCCTCCTTGCTTCATGGAGGGGAAAAAAGCTACAACAAATTATTTATTGCATGGGGAATACCAGAGTAGAAAGACCTGAGAAATCGATTATTATATTTATCACAAACACTGTGCATTAGGTGCCATTACATGATAGAGACAGCTCCCTGCTCCCTTGTCTTTAATTTCCCAGTATTAGTGTGTCTCTTTGAGGTTGCTAAGATTCTCCGGTTTCAGATTTCATTTAGAACAGTGAAAATGCAAGCCTTGCAAGTGGGGATTTGCTGAGATTTCTTCAGACAGAAGATAGAAGACTTTGCTGACATGTTTTTCCTCTTATTTTGTCTGCAGGAGGTGAAAGTGCTTCATATTGACAGAATGCAATTCAAAATAAGATCAATTGGGTGAGCATAAATGGTCAATTAAATAGTTAATATCGTTACTGAAAACACTTAACATTTTGGGATGGTCACATATGGCTTTTCTGGATTCTGGAATACTGTAATGACCTGAAATTCACTGATGCTTTCTAAAAAGTGGATTATGGACCTTTTTTTCTTATTTTGAGGCTTTAAATGAAAGTGCCACTGTCCAGTGTTCATTAAGGAAACTAGTTATAACGATTAAAAATAACCAAAATTCCAACCACCTGTTTTGCTTTTGTTAAAGGTGGGGAGAAGAGTTTTCTTTGCCTAAACACCCGCAGGTATGTAATACTTTGGTAATAGTTAGCACTTAAGTAGTACTTAGCTATGCATTACTTATCTAATACTACTGAATAGCTGTCTTCCTTTATTTTGTGATGCTAATAGCACAGTAAACTGATATATATTCAATATGTTTGCCTGAGTTTGATTCTTACACTGTTATCAGAGCTTTTTGTTAGTCTTTTTTTATTTTAGAAAGTTTATTTTCTAAAGATTACTAACAGCCAGTGCTTACCTCCCAGCTTGTTCTTCAGCTCTGTCAGCATGAGAATAGCAATGCTGGTCTTCTGTCAGAGAGGAGAAATTTGTGCCAGAAGGAAAGAGCTCTTTGTTCAGTATTTTGCCTAAACAAATTATTCCTATTAATATACTTTTATATTCACCAGAAATAATATAGCTCAGCTTTTGAGAAGGTAAAATCTCTTAATCTGGATAGCATTTGCAGAAATTGGTAAATACTGCGAATTGGCATGACAAACTGCTGCAAGCAATCCCCTTTCAGAAAATCCATGTTTTTTTTTTCTGTCTTTTCTCTCTAGGGTACAGAAGTCAAAGCTATAACTTACTCAGCAATGCAAATCTGTGAAGAAGAGAAGCCAGAAGTCTTTGTCATCATTGATATTTAAAGAAAAGAGTAATGAAATGACAGGACACACATCATGGGCTGGCAGAAGTTGCTATTTGAAGTTACTAAGGAATCGGCCAGTTGAAATCATAAGTTGAAGAGGAATGTGCATTGCAGGGACTGTACATCTGTGTTTTGACTTGAGGATGGTGAGCCAGAACAAGACCTGTACGTCAGGGGGGAAAAAAAAGAACTTGTTTTTTATTTAGGATTTTTTTGGTGAGGGGTAGGGAGTTGTAGGGATTAAAAAATCTCCCAGGAAAGCTGTTATTTTAACTTTTAAAGCTGATGTGTTAAGTGGTATATGAACTAGATAGATCAGTGAAACTAGTAATTAATATATTGCCTTTTTGTAGGATTATGGAGGATAACTACTCTTAAATCTGCATGATTAATGTGCAGATTTACATATTCTAATGCTGAGGTCCCTCCGTATTACTTGAAGGCTCCAAAATACCTGCAGTGATTCAGATGTAATGTGGAAAAGTTTCTAATTACTTGAAGGATGCCAAAGAAAGTAAACTGGCTTTTGGAAAAAAAACCTTCTAGAGCAATTAAAGAAAAAAGGTGATGCCACCAGGTGGTGCTCAATTGCCATTAGTTTCCAAGTGAAATGCTAACGTGTGTGATGGAATCCTTAGTAGTGCTAATTGCCACTCTAAAAAGGAGGCAATGTGGAGTTTTTCCTCAGACATGTGGGAGGATGGTGTGGTGAGGCTTATCTCTGTAATTTAGATTATTCCATCTTTTACTGCTGAGAAGATTTTTATGGTTTTTAACTGGACTTCATTATACTATAGAGTGGTGAGACTGTGGCAAAAAAAAGAGCTTCTTGTCTTTATTGTCAGAACAATTCTGAACTTTTATGCAGTGAATCAAGAATAATAATTGAAAAATATGTGTTTTATTTGATATAATGGGACAACTAAGAGGTATTGTCTACCATTCTGTCTGAGACAGATGCAGTAGATACGAGGGCAGGGCTGACCTGACATTTTTTTTCCGGTAAATGCTGCATTTAAACTTCTCATTTTTATTTTGTTCTAAAAATCTCTTAAATAAAGACTAGGGGTTTATTTCATTTTTGTAAAGATAAAGGATCAGATCATTTTATGATAAATAAAATTTTGATGATGAAATAAAACATGAACTAAGAATTATGGATACGACATGTATGAATGACTTTTTGAGGAGAATAAATTTAAGATTTGCACTCCAAGGTGGGCAGAGTTTTGCATACATAATAATTAAGATATGCTTGTTGCAAATAGTACCTAAATTATGATTTGCATGTCCAGGAATTTCTGCTTCTCAGAGGGAGCCTCAGGGCTCCAGCCCTTGCTCACTGTGTGGGATGATGCCAGCCACAGCAGGGCTGCTGTGAGGACGTGGGGCCAGGGTCTGCCTGTTAAATTTGCTCTAAATAAACGCTTAGATTTATTGTAAATAAACGTTTTTTCACCCTGTCCCTCCTCACCCTTTAACTCCCAAAAGCGACTTGAGAGCCGTGGGCGACGCGCGCCAAACGCTCCCCTCCCTCAGCAGCGGCTCCGGCACCTCATTGGCTGGCTGGGTCAGGTGACCGGGATTAGCCAATTGCGCGTCGAGTTGCGGTCGCCTTTCTCCGCCCTGCCTGAGGCAGTTGCGGCTGTTTGGGGAGCGGGAAGCGGGAAGCGGCTGCAGTTCTGCCCTAGCCCAACTCTGCTTAAAAGGAGGAGAAAAAGAACAAATTATGTCGCTAAATCCTAGTTTTCTTGACCTGCTGAAGTTCCCAGTACACGCCATCAGTCACAGGCTGCAGTGACAGCAGAAAACCGCTTTACATTATGGAACTGATGACTGGAATGTGGTAAGACTTCTAGTCTCCAATAAGTAAGTTCTATTTTAAGTACTTACTGTAAAATAGGCTTCACATTCTGTTTCATTTCCACAGCTGAAGAAATTACAGGTATGAGGGTACTTTCTAGCAGTCCAAAACAAAAACCCTTCAGAATAACAAAGGTGGTTTAAATTACTAGAAAAAGTGTATTTAGAAATAAAAGTTTTTATACTGACTGCCCAGGAGTCCCTGAGCTTTCTGAATTTATGTAAGCTGGAAAGATTTCCTGCAGTAGGTACAAGATCCACATTACAAGTGTCCCCCTGAAATAAGAGGGAGTTGTCCAGATTTATTATCTTTCTAAGATAGATAAGAGTATAAGCAATTCAGCCCTGGAAAAAAATAAGGGGGAAAAATGTTAATCGTACTTCCAGTAAGTGCACTTTTATTTTCTTGGAACCATGTTAGGATAATTTTGTTTAAAATTCACAGTACAAAAACACTATATCTGAAGAGGTCAAGTCATGCAGCTCGCTTCGCTATTCTGCCCTGTGTGGCTCTGTATATTCTTTTAAACTATTCATGCTTTTTCTGAACTACAAGAAGCAGTAAGTTCACTCAAGAACAAGATAGCTTTAGTAAATAGATTGGTCAGCTGGAAACTTATTTGTGGGGTTTGTTTGAACTCTTTTTCTTGTGAAGTTTCCTAAGTGTATTTACATGTTAATTACAGTGTCTACAAAAGTTTAGATTGCATTTCTTAGCTGATAATTTGCTTTTAAAACGTCTAAAGTTATCAGTAGCACATTTTTCATTATGTAGGATATAATGTCTACTGCAGAACTGTAGTTTACACTTCCATTATGAATAGATACTCCAAATAAGTACTTGATTAAATAGAAAATAATTCTTCTAAATAGTTTCTATTAAGTAATTTTAAGTCAGTATGCAGAATTAGTTACACTCTTGCATGCCTGTAAATAGAAAAGTGTGTTTTGGTAGAACTTATTTTGCCTTTTTAGGGAGTCAAATATCCCTAAAGTTTTACTAATGAAACTAATAAACCAGTGCTAAATGGCAAGACACAAGTAATTTAATCTTGAATATAGTAGAAACAATAATAGAAATATCTACCTAAGATTTGATTTCCCTTTATCATCTGCCTCATCTGAAACATCATTATCAACATGTTGGATAACCAAATTAGACGGTTCCTCCCCCATTGTCTCTTCATCTGATTTCTGCGCTTCCTCCAAAGCCCAGTGGGAATGTTTATTCCCTGGGGAGGGCACGAGGGAATGCTCCGTGTCCACGTCCTCGGGGATGCTGTCAGCGCTGGCTTCGGCCAGGCACTCGTGGCACAGTCTGTAGCGCCGTGTTCCTTGCTGCACCACGCAGCCCGTGAGCTCCGTTACGTGACGCTTGCACTTCCTGCAGATGAGTTTGCCAGCTTGATGGATCTGAAGAGATTTCCAAGTGGAAAATGTCAGTGCTTATCCAAAAGCAGTTATTATAAAAATCACAAAACTCATGACTACTCAACAGGGAAAAAAATCAGTTATTCAATAAAAGCAACATCTATAAGATATTTCTTTTCTATGTTCTGTATATTTCTGTAATTATGTTTTGTTACCTGGAGATTACTAGACTGGTGCACTGAATTTATGGAGCAAGAAGAAGCAGCAAAAGAAAAAGAGACAGCAAATATTCAGTAAGCAGCAGAGATAAATTTATTTCACATTTATATATTCCATGAACACCAGCCCAAACTTTAGATTTAATTATTTGAAATTTCAAATGAAGTAATTCAAGGCTACAGCTAGGAAGCTTTTCTGGTACTGATTCGACTTAAGAGCTGTTAGAAATCGAGTCTGTTTTCCCTTAAGCTGCCTGTCTGATTTAATGACATGCTGTCTGATTTAAGTGACGTACTGTTTGGAAGTGGCTACGTAGATGCTCTAGCCGGGTGAACCTTTTCCCACATGCTTCACATGGATAGGGTCGCTCCCCCGTGTGACACCGGAGATGACGCTTCAGGTCTGCCCTCCGTTTCACTGTGTGTGTGCAGAAGGGGCACTTGAATCGCATTCGAGGAAGATCATCTGTTTTGAGAAAAACAATATAATGTCACTAATTAACAGTCTTTGTTTATATTCTGTGATTCATTACTCATGAGTATTTTAAAGCTTAAATAGGTAGTGTTTTTTTGTCTTGTGCTCTGTCACTAAACAGGAGAAAATCCAAAATGCAACCCAAAATGTTTCTCCCTATCCTTCTCCAGCAACTAATATTCTTTATAGAATATGTTAAATGGATATTTGATAGTATTTTTTTCCTCTCACACAGAATGTATGCTCTTTAGACATATGGAAGACAGTAACTATAGAGGTGTAATACACATTTTCATCAAGAAACAATTTTAGAAATTTATAAATCTTTTGTAGCATATTTAGGGCCTTTGAAGTCTTACAATTATGTGATTATAATTACATACTGGTACAATAAGTCAGTGTCTATAAGAAAATACCTGTCCATTCCATCATCTTAGGCACATGCTCTCTGTTCATCAGGGACTTCTTTCGTGCTTTATGCAGCGTGGCCAAACAGTCTTAAAGATCAGACTGTTTGGACCATAAGGAGACAATGCTGCAATCTAAAGATCTGAAATGGCCTTTACAAAATGACATGACCTCTTGTAAAGAAAACAATGAATTAAGGGCAAATACTGACACATCCCCAAGCCAATATCAGCTCTATAGGCCTCAAACTCCACTTAGGTCCAGAAGATCTGGTGTATATTGTTTTAACTCCTCTGAAGATCTGGGCCACATTCTCCAACTGTAATTCTCCTGCTGTATTTTAACTTCACAAAGTCTTTCATTCTGTAAAGTACAGCAAGAAAATAATCTGCAGGTCTAGGCATCATTTTGATTTTCATACCAAACAGCCATAGAGGATTCTCGCTAAAAGATAATGCTGACTTCACCTGGACAAAGAAAAGCTTTCCAAAAGGGTATCTTATTTTTACCTTCATTCCAACTACTCATTACACCTAAAATTGTGGGCATTGACGTATACAGCTCATCTGCTTTTAATTCCATTAACTCAGAAGAATTTCTTGAAAGTTCTTGTTCTAGCTGAGCAACAGACCACCTCTTTGGGATAACTTCTGATTCTTGATTATCTCCATAATCATCATGACCAACATCATTCTCAGCATCAATTTGATTTTCCCCTCTGGCCCGAGCGCTGTGGCTAGAATCGGATGCATTACAACCTCCGCTAGTCTGCTCACTTTTGTTTGATTTACACTGCACAAAATCACGTCTCTGGGACAGTCCTAGATGTTTTCGGCACTTTCTTGCCGTGCCCAATTTCCGGCCTCTCTTTGATAGCTGCATTTCTGGCCGCTGAAGACTTATCTGTGAGGACAGATAGTTGCTGTAATTACTCCAGGAATTTTCATTCACCATACTTGCCTTTTCATCTGGGATTAAATGGCAGCGTTTTGGGTGGCTCTTTGCTTTCCTTCTTGACCGATAAGGAGCTGGGTGAGCAGGCTCATGGTTCGTTCCTTTGGCCAAAAGACCAAGGTAACGATCCTTTTCCTTCTCATTAATGTCCAGGGAGGATTTAATGAACGTCTTACAGACATTAAGAATATCTGTCATCTGCAGATAGCTAGCAGCTGACATGACCTCAATGACATTTTGACCAGTTAAAGGCAATATGCCTGAATACACAAAGTCCAAAATAACCATAAATGTCTCTGGGGAGAAGACCTCAAAAGTGGCCGTTGTTGGTTGGCCGGTGTCCTTGGAGCTCTGCGAAAGGAGCATCTGGAAGTAGCCGCTGCTGGCGAAGAGCACATTGCGATGGGCTTTGAACACCTTGCCCTCCACCAGGATGCTGCAGTCACAGAACAGCTCTCGCTTCCGCTGCTCGTTCAGCTGCTCCAGGAGGTGAACGGGATGGGAAGAAAGCTCCATTCCCTGGAGGCAGCAACAGCAAGCCTTGCCCTGAAGTAAATAAGCACGAAGCATGACAGTCTGCACCTAACCCAAAGTGCCTGAATCCTAACCCAAAGTGGCTGAATCCTAACCCAAAGTGACTAAATCCCGCTTTAAGAGCAGAGGGGCCTTTCTTTAAAAGGCAGAAAAATGTGCCTATTGCTCTATTCCCAACAGATTTCCCATTCCCAACAGATTTCCCATTCCCACGCCACCACGTATTATTGATAGGAAAGATGCTGGTGGAAAGAGGAGCAGGTTGCAGGGTGGGTAATGCTGCACACAACGGGATGTGGCCCTGGAAAGGCCAGACTCGCTGCCCGGAATGGGAGCTGCAGGGCGCTCGGGGCCGCTCCGGGTCCGGTTCCTCTCCGGGGGGCTCCGCTCCGGTTCCCGCTCCGCTCCCGCGCAGCCCTTTGTGGCGGCGCCCGCTCCTCGCAGCCGCGCCCGGGGCTGCAAATGGCGCGGGCAGCGGGCGGCTCCGGTTCCCGTGCCCGCTCCGGCCGCTCTGCGCGCCCCGCAGCCGCCACTTACCGCGTGCCGCTGGGCGCGGAGGGGCGGCCGCTGCACGCGCGGGATCCCCGGCCCCCGGCGCGGGGCTCCGTGCGCTCCGAGGCAGCGCGTCGCTCCCTGCGAGCGAGGCCGAACGGGAGGGAAACAAAAGGGATTTGCTGACGTGGGCGTTGGGCAGAGACGCCCGCGGGCTGCGGACACAGTTAAAGGGGCAACGCGGCGCTCGGCGGCAGCGCCCTCCGCCCGCGCGCCCTGCGCCGCCTCCTCCTCCTCGCACCTCGATGGAGCCAGGGCCGCCCAAACCCTTCCCGCAGCTCCCTCAAACCCAGATTTATTCTTTTCTTCCCCCTCTATCTCCATTATCTTCTCAAGAAACCCTCATGTCTGGAATCCTCTTTGGAAGCCTCTCACCTTCTCTCATGTGAAGTTTGGAACCTCTCTCTTTCCTGCGCTTACCAGCAGGGTCTTTTCTGCGCTCTGACACCCCAAATATTTCACACAAATACTTCTTTTCCCACGGGAGCCGCGCTGCCTCAGCCATATCCTTTGTGTCCCTTGTAGCCCTCCCTTCCTCAAACTCAAGGCATTCCATCTTGAAGCAATTTACGTTCCTTTCCCCAGTATGGGGGAAAAGGAAAGTTATCTAGAGACTTTCACAATTAGATTTGTTCTCTCAGTATCTCATATACCTTTCGTCATACCCCTTTATATCCGTATTTGCTGTGACGATATTTATCGACAACTTAATTCAGCCTTTTTAATGATCTTCCTTAGTTCTGTGGATTCCATCTTCTTGCAAACTTTGATTTGCAGGCCGCACACTTGAATCTTCCATAAGACCTGCCCATTTACATTTATTATTCTTGAACATAAAAGCCATCAGAGCTTAACCAGTATTTGACAAAATTCCCTCACCTTGAACAATGTTATTCATGTCTCAACTGAAGACACTGGATTCTGCTCTATCCCTTTTGAACCACGCTGCAATGCTGTTTCATAGTCATCCTGTCATCACTGGGTACATAGGCCCATCTCCTATAGCTTGTGACATGTGTTTTTCTATCTTAAGTCATGAATTTTGCATTTTGTACCGTTGATTCTTTCCCAGCTCTGTCAGTATAGTCCAAAAAGGACACTAGTTTACCCTGTGCAAATTCCATTGCATGGTATTGCCAATTCCTTACAATGTCATCTGCACATTTGGTAAGATTGTATCATGCTTTTATGTCAAACTCTAAATAATATTTTAGATGAACTGATTCCAAAGCTTGTACAGGGAACTCTTTGTAACTCTCTTCCTCCGCATCATCCCCATTTCAGGATAACCAACAGAATTTCAGTATCCGGCTGCTTTAGCTCTTCCATTACTGAGCAGGACACATCTGCGTGCTGAATACACAGTGCAGCGTCTCTCTTCTCAAGGAGGATCCATCAGCATGAGAAACACATCAGAAAAGTGAAAGAGAAATTATACAAAATCTAGAACAGCTTTGTGTGAATGCCTGTACTGAATGGAATCTCCAAACGGGAAAAAATGAGGCAGGTGAAGGTAAGATGAAAGTCTAGGAAGTCCCAAGTGGATGAGCAGCACGGATTGTTCACTTCTTATTCCGGGATAAGAACAAGGTGGTATCAAATGAGGTTATTTGGTGACACAGCAAAGGAAACAAGGTTATCCTCTGAATATCCTAGGCTAGACAGTAGAATTTCTTGCCATAGGGTGTTGAAGATGCTGTAGGGGATGCTGGATCAGGTCACAAGAGAGACCTGAGCTCGCACTCGTACCAGTACGAGCCGGACAGGGCACTCTAGGAATGCCCGTGAGAACTCAAGGGTTCCCTGTCTATCAGGAACAGGCTCCGAGAATTTAAAAAGCAGGAAAAAATGCAGCGCTATCTAGAGTAGTTTTAATTAGAATTTTTCAAGGAGGCTGCAAGTGCTTTGGTCAGAGTCCTTCAGTAACCTGTCGTGAGGTCAACTCGCTGCTGCCAAGGAACTGACTCCTGGTTTTCTCCTGCACAGGGATTCATTTCATCCTGCTTTGCACAACAGGACATCATAAACAATGCCTGGATTCTAGAACTGTCTTCAGGTAGT
The DNA here is from genome assembly GCA_032353885.1 of Nothura maculosa. NCBI lineage: Eukaryota > Metazoa > Chordata > Aves > Tinamiformes > Tinamidae > Nothura > Nothura maculosa. The sequence goes on from JAUBOD010000561.1 coordinate 2,846,390, forward strand.
TCATCTAGTGCTTTGCTTTTGTACTTTTGAGTTACTGTTCCTGGCCAAGAAAGCTCTACTTGAAGATGAGCTACTGCTTGGAGAGCCCATCCAGTGGGAATAAACTCGGCAGCTATGTAGAGGACCTGCCTGTCACAGCAACGTGACATTAACTGGTTCAAATGAGAGGTTGGTAGGGTGCATTTAGGGAACACCGTACAAGCAAAACTTTAAAAAGTCACAAATCTAAGTCTTGCTGAATCCATATCTCTTCCCTCAAAGCAACCCTGGCAAATCTTTGCTAAAGTGCATTCTCAGATAAAAAAAATCTCACAAGGTGATTACCCAGATACCTAACTGCAGGACCTACCCTTTCTGCGAGAAATGGAAAAATAATGCACTTAGTGTTAGATTTTTAATATTTTCTATTCTTTACCTATAAAAGAACCAGATTACATACAGCGATATAAACATATATAGTACATGTACAATGTAACATACAATAAAGACAAATCCAGTAACGCACCACTGTAGGGGAAAAAAGAACCCCACTTAAAAGATCTGATCCCCATCTCTTAAAAGGGTAAGTTGCTTGTATGGTGATGATGCACAATAATTGTCAACTTTTTTATACACATAGACATCTAAATATCAAGACAGGTAACTGGCAAATCTGGCAGCTCTAGGTAAACGGCAGTGCAATTTCTATATTGCTGATCTGTGGAAAATGTCCAGCTATTAAATTTGCAAAGGTCTGCTGGGTTCAGAGCATACTGTGAATTGTCTAAAACTGCAGTTACCTTTGTTTTTTAGGTTTCCATATTTTGCATGTCCTGGGACATTCTTAAAAAGTTGTCTTTCTTTTAAAAGTTTGTTAAACAAAGTTAGAAGTCAAAAATATAAAAGATGATTAGAGAAATCACAGATAACAATTTCAAATGCCTCAGATTCAGATGTACAGAAGAAAGCATTATTTGTACCAATTACTGTTTTAGAACAGTACATATTTGATAAGTCTCATAACTCGTGTGTATACATTAAAGGTCAGAAAGCACTGTCAACATCTGTTAGATCCAAAAACATAAAGTCTAAAAACATAACTTTTTAACAGAAAAAGCATTAATGATTTTTCAAAAATCAGTACTAACCAGGTTTTGAAATGGGAATAGTTCCCAGGCACTGGTGGGCAAGTAAAACACTAACAACAAAACTGGACCCTCGGCTAAGGTTAAGAGAACCCCTAGATATCCAGGGCAAAATAACACTATAACATTCTATTGTATTTGTCTTTTATTTCACTCTATTTTACTTCATTTTTCTTTTCCTTCTCTATGGAATTCCTAATTACTAATTGATCAGCTGATTCCTACAACAATCGTGCAGGTTCATGGTAGATGTTGATATTGGAAAGATCTCGTGTTGGTAAATTAAAGCAATTAGCTAAAGCCCCTCTGCATTATTTTACTTTCTGTCCTTTAAGGGCAGACAGCACAACAGGCACTTCTGAAACGCAAAAATATTAACACAAAAATCCCCAATAAAATAAAAAAATGACAGATTTCACTGCTTAAATGAAAACAGTGAAAAGAAAGAGTTTATTAAATATAATATCTTCCATTAATGGAAGATATTCTAAATAAATATATAAATAAAGCTTTTTAAACATATTCTGTAAAAGCAGAATTTTTTAAAAAGTGAAATATCCACTATTATTGCAGAGTGTAGATATTTTTTACTTCTTATTGTAGATATTTGACAGCGTTTTCCTCTGGGCAGCATCAGTGACTGCTTCCCAGTTGCATGGACTGTCGCATAGCATAAAAAAGGAGAAAGCTTTAAAAAAAAATTTTTAAAAGTAACTTTGAAACTACAAAAACTGGTAGGAAAGCATATATAATCATTTCAAATCAAAATAAAAATCAGTTGGCTAGATTTTAAGTTGACAGCATCCTTTTAATCTCTTTCCAACACAAACATGATTTTTGCTTGCATGATGTCTTGTGCTAATAATGCACATATGCATCTTTAATTCCCAGAAATTTAAATGTAGGGTTAACCTATCTCTTAGTCACCTTTGTGAATGTTAAATCAAATCAAAGCTACCCTCTCAATGCACTTCTTTTCTAGACAATCAAAAACCTCCACAGTGCTCCAAGATCCACTGTTCTAGTTAAGTCACTTCCACAAACAAAGTTCTGATTTATAAGAATACATCACTTAAACTAGACTAAAGGACTCCGGTTATGAAACTGCCTTACAAAACATCTGAAAACTAAACGACCACACTTGGAGGATTTACAAGGTCTTGCACCAAGAGGTAAAACGTAGTATTAATTCCAGTGCAGTATGTATTCCTTTAGTGAAATACAGTGCAATTATGTGCAAAAGTACATTGAAATGTATATTCCTAAACAAAGTGGATTACACAGAGCTAAATCTTTAGGATATGCAGCCTGCATGGCCTTTTAAAAACTTTGAGAAAGATATTAGGAATAAGTTTTCTAAAAACATTATTTTGATTTTTCATTAAGCACCATAGGAACCTTTTAAAATGGCCTCGTCATCTTCTCAAAGCTTGCAGAGGCTGGATTTACACTGGAAGATTTCAGGAAAACATCAAAAAAAACTAGGTGGAAAGCACAGCAAACATTGACATGAACATGGTCACAACACAGCGAGCAAATTACACCCTCTTCTACTGAATACAACGGCTAAAGGACTCCAGCAAAAACAAAACAGCACAATATGACACATCAACAGTCAACATCAATTCTAGGGTCACTTCCAACCTCAACGTGAACGAAACGTCTCCCCTCCCACCCTCACCCCGTGTTACACAGAAGTCAACACAGCTCCGTTTGCTACGCACAAGACACACAACAACAACCTCTAAGCCCCACAAGGCAGGTTGGTGGCTGCAGCTCTTAACTCTACATCACAGAGACTTTCAGGCGAGTTTAATTTTCCCTTCTCCAAGTGTCCTCACGATTTCCATGTCTGCACCTCAGCACAATCCCACAGTGGCTAAATCACCCCACAGTCACTGTGACACCAGCCAGCACCATGCCCAACATGGTCCAGGTCTAGTGGCTTCTATAGTATTTACAACGAGCTGGCATTCTGCTTGAACCACCAGAGATTAGGATGCCTAGTCCCTAAACACCATTTCAGCTCCCTATTTACATTCCTACTCCACTTTCATTATGCTAGGTAGTCTCCCAGCAATCACAGATACCTGAGTGCCTTTCAGGTGCTTTCACACACACAAGTTCCTCCTTTATCAAATACCAAAAAACACTCTGAAGTTGGATGGCTTAACAAAAACAGAGTCCTAGCAGTGAGCTGGGGGAGTGAGGGGGCCCAAATGGACCCGGATGACTTGGAAGCCCACCTTTTGTGCAGGCATTCGAAGATTCTTGGCACTCAAAATGATAGCGGGATTTTCCAAAGAGATCTGTTCCAAATCTGGCACCTTCATGAACTGTCTTTTTGAAGGTTTCTGTTTAGAGATGAAAATCAGGACTACAAAGTCCTGAATGTTTTTGAAAACTTTGCCTCGATACTGCAAGCTCCCAATCTGTAAATGATCTAGAAGAGGGTGAAAGTTTTAAAATTCAGAGTGCAACTAAAAAGAGCCCATCTTAGAGGTCCTATCTTGCCTGCTCAATTGAAGTTTCAGAAAATAAGCTCAGGAAGTGACGCCACTGAAAAGTGCTTCCCGAGAATGGCAATTATCAAGACCAAAGATGAAGACAGATATTTCAAAACAAGTCTATTTACCTTCTGCTGTTTTTATGATTCATTAATAATGTAGCTTCCTTTCAAACAAGTTACCTTTTTGCTTATTTCTTCTTTCCTCACCCTATTTCATCTGGCAATGACTTCCTAACCACATTTGTGATACTTCTGCTCAAGTAAATTGTGATATTGCAACAGGATTATTGCTCCACTGTGGAATGAAGCTGATACAGAGCGAGAACAGTTCAGGTTCTATGTGAAATAAAAGCACAAAATATACAAAAATAGCTGGTTAAACTGGAGGACGTTCCCCTTCAGCAGACTTCACTGCATGTCTCCCTACTGTGAAGTATTTCTTTAAAATCTCAACTGATATTGTCATGTTCTGGTTCCCGTCTTCTCTGATCTAGCACTTAACTGCAGCTAGAAGGACTCATATACAATCTGTCTTTTCATTAAACACTTTTAAAGTATTAACTCTATACTGTCCTACTTCACAGAATCTTTCAGTAGTTTCTTCATTGGGAAATGCCAGGTTATTCATGAACAAATAGGCTTTCTGGTGGGGGGCATTTACTTCTAAAGGTCCTCAGTTCAACTTTCACAGCTTAAATCAATTTGCTACAGAAAATGTAACGTGACCTCACCTCCTTTGAAAACCAACCTTTACCCCAGCAGCGGAAACGGGAGGTCCACGCTGGAGTTTTAACCAAACAGGACTTGGATAAATCTGCAAAACAATGTAAACAATCAAGAGGATTGCCAAAGACTGAAATAGCGTAATAGAAAAGGTTTTGCATACAAAAATTTGTACAGATTTCTGTTTTTTTCTGCCCAGTTGCTTCAAAGAGATATACCGAACTGTTTCACAATGCATAGCTCAGATATTTAGCTGCTCCTCAGTTACATCAGCTGTGAATCTAGATATTTAATTTACTAGAATTGGAACTCTTAAGTAATCCAATTGACAGGATTGGATTACAATTCCTGCTGCAAAAAAATACAAGATAATTGGATAGATCACTTATTGTCAACTGACTGACCACAGCATTAGGAACTATAAAGGTATAACAACTGTTAAGTGTGCTTCACATTTCTTAAGACAGATCTGGTGTTATCTAAATGTCATTAAAGACGCATATGAAGATCTGTAGTTCAGATGAGGCAGATACAATGAAAATTCAGGAAAAGCAGCTGGCTGCAAAATATCTATGACTGAAAATATCTGAAATATATTTCTTCTTACTGTCTATACTTTTTTCTGCAGCATATTTTTGTTAGCCTTGGTGGTCTACCCTGGTTTCCAGGTCAAACCCAGTCTAAACAAACAGCTAAGGTTTACAGTTTCAGTAATACCATCCTAACACAGAAGGATCACAGCTTAGTTTGGAGAAGCCCAAGCTAATTTGGACTTTTCTTTTAATCTACATCTCTTTTCAGAGAGAAGACTGTGCCTGTTTGAAAGAAGGGAATAAGGGCCACGACAACAGTACTGGAAGAAACCTGGTATCAAAATAGCTCAGAGATGTTCCACCTGCAAAATGTGCTCTCTTCCTTAAAGCTAGGATGCAGAGACACAATGGGAGATTGTTCAAGTACCACCTCTGTAGACCCCTAGACAGAAGATTCTCTAGAGAATTCTGGTGCACAGCACTGAAAGCTTCAAAGTATTAAAAATTCCAATTCTCCTCACTGTTCTTTTTAAAAAAAATGGAATGATTAAAAAAAAACAGTGCAGTCTAACTGGACAAATACCCAGTTTTCCAATTCCTGTCAGGGAGACACCTGAAGTCCCCCCCCCTTGTCTTGCTGCTACATAAGTGTTTCTCGGTCTGATAAGATCCTGTGGATTTCCTGCTTATCGTCCCCATCGGCCTCATCATCAGCGGGATCGTTTTCCTCTCCAGACTCCACGTATATGGGCCAGTCGTTGTCTGGATCGCCCTTCTCCTGGCCTTCCGAGGAGGCTTCCATCAGGCTGAGGTTAATGGGCACGGCGTCCTCGTGGGTGGTGGTCACGCACATGCAGCTCTCGCACAGGCCAAAGCGGCGCAGCCCTTGCGACGTGCTGCTCGTGAACGTTCTCCTGCAGCCCTTGCAGATAATTGGCTTGTTTGATCGATGCACCTGCAGGCAAAAAGAAAACATCACAATAAAAACTCCATCTGCCTCTCGCCGTAGCCTTTTCCAGGGGGACAGTTTGGCATCTGCATTTAATCTATACGGCAGATGCTTAAACTTACTAGTGGCAAAGCTCATCTGACATCGCAATTCAAAATAGGATGGATATTTCTTATCTAGGCTAATGGAATGACTGTGAACAAAGACCTTCTTCATTTTTTAATCTCCCAATAGCGCCCTGTCTCCAACTTACACTTAAAGCGTGGCTCCGGAGGTGCTCCTGCCGAGTGAAACGCTTCCCACATGTCTCACAGGGGTAGGGCCTCTCACCTGTGTGAGAGCGAATGTGCCGTTTTAGTATTCCTTTTTGTTTAGCCGTGTAGGGACAGAATGGACATTTGTGAAGCTTGATTGGCACAACTAACACATCACCTTGTGAGGAAAAAAACAGCGCGTTAGATCAAGCAGTGCAGCCGCGCTAGCTCTGTTGGCTTCTCACCCTCCTCGCTGCAAGCCTGGCTCAAGGTTAACTGCGCTCTTCCCTCCTGTATTGGGCTTACCTGGAGTTTCTGGAGGCTGTGCAGTTTCAGAAAACATGACTGCAGCTGCAGGCGATCAAGTCCCTTGAAAACCAGGTTGACTATACTCCTGTGGATCACAATTCTGAGCGACTTGGCTCACAACAGAAAGACAAATTAGCCTTATTTTAAAAAGCCATTTAAATAAGTGCCATAAAAATGTGTTTAGAGCCTTTCTGCTATTCCAGCCACCAAAACTCTTTTTTTTTAAAAATGCCATTAGCATTAAACAGCCTTAGATATTAGAATCTTTAACATAAACCCCAGGCAGAGGTAGTGTACAACTTTCCACATGCTTTTACGTGGTGCCTTAATTTAGATGGAGTGAACCCATCTAAAAAGAGGAAGACTTTTTTTCTACTCTCACTCACTTTAGCCTCTACTGGAAAGAGCAGGTGAAAGATAATAATACACTAAGCTAGAGCTTTGTTTTACTTTTCCTAGAATCAGGCTATATCCACAAAATGTTTTCATTTATGAAGTCACATGCAGTGACTAAGTACTGATGCAGTGATTAAGTACAGATTCAGGAAAGCATTTCCATACTGAGCTGCAAGACCCCAAATAGCAACGAGTTGCAGCTTCTTGGTATCCTTTCCATTAAGCTTTGTCCACCTCAGTGTGGAAAAAAAAGGTGTTTAGAATTGACTTGTAGCCTTCAGGAGCAATTCAGCAGCTCTAGAGCTCTACCCGTTGCCAGTCTCTGCCCCTGGATAAGAACCACTGCTCTCCAGAGCTGCCTGTTTGCCCTCCACCAGCTAGGAAGCCAACCAGGAGACCTAGAACAGATGCGGATACTTAAAGTTAAATGGTATTTACCTCACCGGGCTTGCATTCAAAAAGCTTGAGTGTATGAGAGAGTCATTCTTTTGTTTATCAGGACCTGCCTTCATGGTTGTTTCTTGTGAAAACGCCGAAGAAACCAGGAGCACTAAAAGCAGGGAAGAGATATTCCCGTTCTACTGTATGCTTGTGATGAGCATTTTTAGCAGAGAAACATTAGCTAAAGGGAAGGGGGTTGTTTCCTATTTAAAACACTTCTAGCTTTAATGTTTCTAGTATGTTGTGGTAACACCTTATGTTCTCTATCAAGTTTTAGAAGTGTTTCAATGCTACACTAACCATTGGAAGATTTTAAGAGGAAAATGATAAGTACAGCCAGTCTGTTAGATGCCCCTGCCTTGCTGCAGCACTTAAAAGGTGAAGACAGGATCTGGGACAGAACTCTGGTAACTTTTGTCTTTTGATGAAGCTTTGTGACTGGATTATTTGTTTTAAAATAATAAATCCAATAAGGCTAAGAGGGGAATACACTGCTTTTATTGCCATCAAGGTCACATATGCATGCTTGAGCCGGGGATGGCACCAATGCCAGCCTGCTGCCGGATCTCCTACAGATTTCCATGGAGCTGCCCACACCTCTGTGGCGCTCCTTGCATCCTGAAAGCCCCTAAGGCCAGAGCAGCCTCCTCCCTTGTGAGAGGGTCGGTGCAAGGCAAGGGCTGCTCCAGCACTGCTGGAAGAGGTCAAATTCCCAAATCCTCAGCGTCCACTTCAAGAGATGTTTGGCCACGAACCCCTGCGGGCCCCGACAACTGGTGCTAAGAACCTAAGAGGCACCAGGCTGCTGAAAACCAGCTGCCAGCAGCCCCAAATGGAGCCTGCCTCTAGAAGAGAAAGCCCTTACTCAACACCACGCAGAATTTAAAGCTTCCAGAGCTTCAGATATTTAGGCATTAAAGACATTCTAGGTAGCACCTAATATTGAATAAAATTGATTTCTGCCTTTCTGAAGTTCACAGTATCAGTGAACAGACTGATTAGGTGGCAGCCAGTGAAAAGCCACTCTGATGTGCCAGGCTCTACTGAACATCATCTCCTTAGGGCGTATTTTTCTCTCTGCTTTTGAAGCCACTGAAATTATGTGATGAAGACGGTTTTGTAACGTGCACCTGCCATTCCAACAAGGTTCCAGGTGAGACTTTTTTAAAGCAGGGTCAGCACTATCACGCTCCAGGATCTGCTTCCAAAAGATTCCCCAAATACTGCACTGAATAAACAAGTACAGCTTTCTTTGGAAATCCACAACAGTTTATTTTGCTAGGCATAAAACTCAGCCCTATTTTCCTGCACGAGAACAACCGTTCAATTAAAGCCGGGAGCGTTAATTGAGCATTAACAAGCAGCAGCTTCCTCCGCAATGAACCCGATGAGCCTGCGGAGCCCTCTCACCTGCATCCTCCCCGTACCAGTCTCCGTGCACGTCCATGACGGAGCTCACGGCCCCGGCGGCGTCGTCGGGCCTGCCCTCCAGGCCGCGCACGAGGTGCTGCACGACGTCGTCCTTCCTGTGCGCCGCGCCGCCGCGCAGCAGCGCCTCCAGGAACTGCTTCATGTGGTAGTTGTTGCAGGGCAGCTCCGCGGGCGGCCCCTCGTCCAGCGGCTCCAGGGCCAGCGGATACGGCGGCAGCCGCCCCTCCGCATCCGCATCCAGCTCCACCTTGGGCTCCTTGGAGCTGCCGCCGGCGCCGCTCGCCGGCTCCCGCAGCACCAGCTCCAACGGGCGGCAGCGGCCGCAGGGCGCGTCCCGCCGGCACTCGCAGTCCCGCTCTGTGTCCCGCAGCGAGGACGCGGAGCACTGGCTCTTGGCGCCCTCGCGCGCGGGCCCGGCGCTATCCGCCTGGAAGCAGGCGGCTTCCCGCTCGATCTTCCGGCAGATATCCAGCGAGGACCTGATGTAGGCCTTGCAGAAGTTGACCACGTCGGTCATCTGCAAGTAGCTGGCCGCCGACATCACCTCGATGACGTTCTCCCCGCACAGGTCCAGCTTTCCCGAGTAGAGGAAGTCCAGGATGACGGAGAAGGCCTCGGAGGTGACGATGTCGAGCGAGGCGGTGCTGTGGCGCCCGCTGTCCTGGATGTAGTGGATGAGGAGCGCGCGGAAGTAGCCGCTGTTGGCGAACAGGATGTTCTTGTGCGCCTTGAAGATGCGGCCCTCCACGATGATGCTGCAGTCGCAGAAGAAGTCCCGCTTGCGCTGCTCGTTCAGCTCGCCCAGCAGCTTCGCGTAGTACGACTGCATCTCCATCGCTCCTGACAAACCGCACCCGGTAGCGGGGCCGTTAGCGCCGTTACCGGCCACGCGGAACCGTTACCGGAACCGTTAGCGCCGTTACCGGCCACGCGGAACCGTTACCGGAGCCGTTAGCGCCGTTACCGGAACCGTTAGCGCCGTTACCGGAGCCGCATCCCCCGCCCGGCTCCCACAGCGCAGCCCCGACCCGCTCCGCTCGCTCCTCACCTTCCCCTCGGCCGCCGTAGCGCCGCCGCTCGCGGAAAGCGGAAGTGACGCCACGCGCGCCAGGGCCGCCCCGCCGCCGCACCCCGCCCGGGGCCGCCCCGGGGGGGCGGAGCCTGCGGGGTGAGGGGTCGGTAAATAGTGGTGACGTCACGCGGGGAAGATGGCGGAGGGGTGAGCGCGGCGCCGGGGCCTGGGGGCGACCGGGGGGCGGGGAGGGCCCCTCGGTTCCCAGTGTTCCCGGTGCTCCCGGTATTCCCGGTGCCTGACGCGCGTGTCCCCGCAGGGAGGACGCGGGCTGGTGGCGGAGCTGGCTGCAGCAGAGCTACCAGGCCGTCAAGGAGAAGGTAGGAGGCGGCCCGGGCCCCCGGTGCTCCCGGGAGCGGGGCCGGGCCCGGGGTCCCCGCGGCTCCCGCTCCGCGCAGGCGCCGCTCCAGCACGGGCACAACCGGGCTCTGCCCGAGCCGGTTTTTCCCCCTTCTTGGCACAAAACATCCCGCCCGGTTGGGCCTGGCAGCTCCCTGTCCTCGTATCCGAGCGTTCCCGGTGCTCAACCGCGGAGCCCACGGTGGGGAACGAGCTTCGGGGCCCGGGCGCTGCCTCCTGCTGAGGCGCCGCGTTCCGCCCGTGTCTCCCGCAGTCCTCGGAAGCGCTGGAGTTCATGAAGCGGGACCTGGCGGAGTTCACGCAGGTGGTGCAGCACGACACGGCCTGCACCATCGCCGCCACGGCCAGCGTGGTCAAGGACAGGCTGGCGGTGAGCGCAGCGCCGGGACCCCCAGGGTGCCCCGTCCCGAACCCTTCCCAAGCAGGCTGCAGCTTCCCGAACTTGCCCTTCAGCCTCCAGGTTTTCTTCCCTGTGCAAATTCAAGCCCTGTGAGACTTTCTTGGGAGGGAAAAAACCTTTGGAGACAAGAGGAGGTTCCTCCGTTTTCCTTCTCTCCATACCATGTGTGGTCTCTTTCCCATCTCCCAGCCCGGTGTTGGTTCCCTTATCACCAGTTTATCACCACCACATGAGCCGAGTTCCTGTTGTCACACCAGTAGCCTAGCCCTGCTTGTGCAGTTGGCTCCCTAGCATCTTTTTGAAAGATAAATAATCCTTTTTGTGAAGGAACCAAGTCACAAAAGACCCTGAGAGTTGTCCTGTCGCTTTGGTGCCGTTATTTATGCTGTGTTTTTGTTTCCTCTTCCCTCTTCAAGAGGACAGAGGTTCCCTCGGGTGCAACAGAGAAGGTGAGGAAAGGGCTCTCTGACTTCCTGGGCGTCATCTCGGACACGTTTGCTCCTTCGCCAGATAAGACCATCGACTGCGATGTCATAACACTGATGGCAACGCCGACAGGTACCACGGAGCCCTACGACAGTGCCAAGGTGGGTGTCCCTGCTGGGCGCTTCCAGCCGGGAGCAGAGGCCTCCCCTTTGGGCCCAGCTGCTCTGGAGCTCACGGCGCTTCCCTCCCTGCTCTGCTCCAGGCTCGTCTCTACAGCCTTCAATCCGATCCAGCCACCTACTGCAACGAACCTGACGGTGCGTGCGGGGCCGGCGCTGCTGCTCTGGGTGTCCCCGGTGTCCCCGTGGTACCTGGAGCTTCTCATTCTACTGGTTTGACTTTAGCCCCAGTCACCACCGCTAGAGAGCACATCTTGAGGACTAACCTGTGCTTTGCTCATGGATTTTAAAGAGCTGGGAGCTTGTGATGTTCCCTGCTCTCCTGGGTGCTCTGCTGTGACTTTATCCAGCTTGGGAATTGCATCCCTAGCTGCTAGGCCAGGGAGAGGTCTGCTGGGTGCGAGCTCATCTCGGGCTGTGCATCTTGCTGCTCTCCTGCCTCTCCTTCCCTGCTCCTTGTTCATGGGGCTGTAGCGTCTTTCCCACAAAACTTGCTGCAATTCATCCTGCCTTATTTGTGCTACTATCTCCGTGCTTGTCCTTTACAGGCCCCGCAGAGCTCCTGGAGGCCTGGCTCTCTCAATTTAACCTGGAGGAGAAGAAAGGGGAGATCTCGGAGCTGCTGGTGACCAGCCCTTCCATCCGCGCACTCTACAGCAAGATGGTGAGGGTGCCTGGAGAGGGCACGTCGTGATTCCGGGAGCTCGTTGCCCTCCTGGCACAGGGAATGTGCACCTCTGGATGTGCACTTGATGCTCAGTCCCAAATCCATAGGTGACCTATGTAGGTTATAGGGTAACTATAAGGCCTAGGAGCAGAGAAGAGCAAGGTGTCAACTGCAGCCATCCCTTGTAAGTGACTCGTTGCATTTTCTGTGTTGTTCCCAGGTCCCCGTGGCTGTTTCCCATTCCGAGTTCTGGCAGCGCTACTTCTATAAAGTGCATTGCCTGGAGCAGGTAGGGCAGGGGGAGGGTGCTCCGTGCCCAGGAGCTTCCTAATGCAGACCCAGGGTGGGGAGGAAGGTGCCACCTTCTCCCAGGAAGCAGAATTCTGGGCTCTTTTCCACGTCCCTCTCGCTACTGGTGCGGGAGAAGGGCCTGTGGATGTGATGGGCTCCTGACTGCAGCTTCCATGCAGGATGAGGTGCGGAGGGAAGCGCTGAAGCAGAGAGTGGAGCAGAGCATGCACCGAGAGGAGCCAGGCTGGGAAGAGGATGAAGGTGGGTCGCACGGCAAGGGATCTATGGAGAGGGCTCCCGCAGACCCCAGCAGGGCTGAGCTCAGCGGGTCACGGCTCTCGCTTGTGCCAGGCTCACGGTGGGGAGGAACAGTGGGGTGATGTAGGAGGCCACCCCAAAGGACTGGGCAGAAGGGGCTGTTTGAGCCTGGTTAGATGGGGTCTGAAGTGTCAAGCCTGGTGCTGGGGACCACGGCCGCGGTGCTGGCACCGCTGTCGACCTGGCTGCAATGTCTCCTGCTCCTCTCTTCCTACAGAGGACGTTTTGGGAATGTCACCCCTGCCTTGTGCAAATGTGAAACTTCCAGAAGCAGCAGAGAAGGAATTGGCCCCTGAGGGAAGCCCCTCCACGCCTCCAAAGGGACCCTCAGAGGAAAACTGGGCTGCCCCCCATCCTGCTGTGTCCCCTGCCGAGGGGAGCCCCTCGGAGAGCAGCGAGAGCGTCTCCCTTGTGACTCAGATTGCAAAGCCTGTGCCCGCTGCGCCGCTGCATCCCGGGGCCCAGGACCTCTCCGAAAGGCTGCTGGAGGCCACCTCGGAAGAGCAGGGCTCCCTGGCAGCGCCCGGCGCCCCTGTGGCCACCGCCGAGCTCCGGGAGGCCGAGAGCAGAGCCCCGGGCAGGACAGAGACTCTGAAAGAGGAAGGGCCGACGGATCTGCGTGTCTTTGAGCTGAACTCGGATAGCGGGAAATCCACACCCTCCAACAACGGCAAGAAGGGTGCGTATGGGGGGCTGCCCTGGGCCTGGAAACCCTCTGCTGCTGAGGGCAACCCTTGGGAAAAGGGATAGAATCAAGGGAAACAGAAGCCTGTCAGCAGACTGTGTTAGATTCCAAACCATTTAATAGTAATAGCTGAACTGAAGCGGGGCCAGCTCCTTGTTGGGTTGGACATTGCAGACTGTCAGTGTCTACTATGAGCTGGTGCTGTCTTGCTCTCTGGAGCCCCTTTCCTTGGGAGGCTAAAACCCTTCAGGGATGTTTCCTAGCTCTGAGAAGGGGCCAGAGCTGCAGCTCTGCCTGCTGCTGTTTACAAGGCTTCTGTTGCAGGAGGTGCTGCCATCAGCAGGGCCTGCTCTGGGGCTTCTAGTGTCATGGTTTTGCCAATTGTGGGATGATAAAGCAGCTGGAGAAAAGCCAAGCTTAGGGAAAAGTGGCTCCCTATTGTGCCCTGGATCTGTTTTGTCACTGAGCGGAATCAGATTAGATGAGGAAGAAATGAAAAGTCTCCTTGTGAACCGAGCAGGCAGTGCCATTAATCCCTGGCTTGCTGGATACTAGAGGTCCAGCCTGAGGTCTGTTTATGGAAAAGTGGCTCCTGCCCTCTTCATGTCCCCTCTTGGAGTGCCCTGCTGCTCCTCTGCCCTTGAGGTGGTGATTCTCGTTGGGATTTGTTTCAGTTCTCCTATCTAGGTCACTGTTGTCATTCCTGACGTGCTGTGTTTTCCTGCGTGACAGCAGCATGACACAGCCAGAGGAGAGGCTGCTCTAGCAGCCACCTCACCCACTTCTGCACCAAATGAAGCAGCCCTGGCTGTGCCAGGAGTCCAGCTCAATCCTGGATAGTCTGAGACCAGATAGCACCCGGATAGAGTGTCTGTCCTGGGCCAGGCTGTGTTAGATCCAAACCTTGGGAATATATGGCCTTTGTTATACCCTGCCAGGCTCAATCCTGCTGTTTGTTACAGGCTCCAGCACCGACATCAGCGAGGACTGGGAGAAGGACTTTGATCTGGACATGACCGAAGAGGAGGTGCAGCTGGCGCTCGCCAAGGTGCAAGTGTCCGGGGAGGTGAGTGGAGGTTTCAGCAGCTCCTTGGGGTGCCAGCAAGAGCCCCGTGTTGCTGAGGGCTTCTCTGGGCTTGCGGAAGGGCTGAGAGAGGGCAAATCCCTTGTCCTGAACATTCGGCCTCGTGCAGGAACCAGGATCGTGCACCCTGTTTCAGTGAGGCTGCCGGCCTGGAAGGGCAGCGCCGCAGTCGGAACCGGCTACTGCAGCATCCAGGGCTGGTTCCTTTTTGAGGCAGCCAAATGTAGCCTGGGATCTTGAGATCCCTCTCATGAGGGTGTGGATGTGTC
>JAUBOD010000561.1:2867735-2886144 GCA_032353885.1 Nothura maculosa
TCGGTGCTGGGCGCGTGAGGGGAAACCGGCCCGTGCGAGCCCCGGCCCCGCCGCTGCACCCGCGGCCGGGCCCGCCTGGCTCCCGCGCGGGCCCAGCCCGTGGCCCTGCTGTCCCGGGTTTACGCCTGGGTTTAAGCTCGGCTTTAACAGCAGCGACCCTGTGAAACTGGAGGCCTCCGGTGACAGCGAGTGCAGGGGCTGCCCTGCCAGGTGCCCCAGGGCCTGCAGGACCCCCTGGTTAACGTGACAGGCCGCGCGGGGGGGGGGGGGGGGGGGGGGGGGGGGGGGGGGGTTCCCCCCCCCCCCCCCCCCCCCGGGTTAATGTCACCCTCCCAGTCTCCGGTGCCGCTCCCGGCTCAGGCTGGGCCCGGCTCAGGCTGGCGCCAGGTTTGGGCAGCAGCAGCCCCCAAGTGCATGAGGCAGCAGCGAAAGGCCAGGCCGGAGCCGGCCCTGCGGAGCCCGGCGAGGTCCCTGTGTGGGAAGGACCCGTTCCCTGGGCCTTTCCAAACACCAGCGCCGTCTCCTAACGAGATCTGCCTTCGGGAGTCATAAAAACGCCCTTCGTTTGGGCTGCGGCTCCGTCGGAACGACCTTGTGAGAAAGTCCCTCTCCAAACGTCTCTCGGGATGTTCCGGGAGCGGCAGCTGCCGCTGCAGAACCACCCGGTCCAGGGGGGCCTGCAAAGCTTAATTTATGGTTCAAAATGTTGACTGACAACTCAGAGGAGAAAAACGGCCTCGGGCCTTTAGGTGAATGTCTGAAAACTGTGTTAACCGCAGACAGGGACTTTGGTGAAGAGACTTTCTTGTTCTTTCTTCTTCTGCTCCTCATTTTCTTGCTGGAGCTTTCTTCTTTTTCTTCACAGCTTAATACTCTTCCTCTGAGTTGTTCAAGTGTATCTTTTAAGATTTCTTTAATAAACCAGATCTATTGAAGGAATGCAGCTTTGCTGTGCAAGGAGAACGTTGCAGCCTCTTCATGGGTGTCGCAGGCTGAATACAGGTGCCCTGGGAATGGTCATCAGGGCTTCCCTTGCTCCCTGTGCCACCCATGTGTGTAAATACCCTGCCAATAAGGGTATGGAGCAGTATGTAATGCTCAGTCCTTACACCCAAACTCCTGAGTGCTGAGTTTAAGTGGCCATTAGGCCGGTTTGTTTGCTTGTGTTTAGCAGGAGCAAACATGAACTTTGTAAAGCCGAGCTCAATCATTAAAGCGGCTAGCGGGGCAGTGAAAGTTCCAGCCCTTTCATCCTTTAAGGCCTCAAGGATTGCACTGGGCACCCTCCAATCTGCTCATCAGAAATCAGGCAGTGCTGCTTGTTTTCCTTTCCATAGGAAAGCCAGTGTTGGGAAGGATGGACTTGCTGGGATCTTGCACTCCCATTATTTTTGGTTGCTTTAGCTCTGTAACTCACATGTGCCTTAAGTTTGGGTTAGTTTAGTCACAGACTTTCTGTTTCCTCTTTCTAGAACTGTTATGAGGGACCATCTGGCCCCAGATGGGAGTTGGTTGTACCTGGTAGCCCATCAGTGCTACCGAGCACTTTACTTTCCTGATAAAGAAATCCGAATGTCCCAGGATGTGGGAATTGGGTTGCAAAAATGTAAAAACGCCCAGATTTTAGATTTGGGCTGAAAAGCTTAGGAGGATGTAGAGTTGAAAATACTGTTTTGAGAACCAGCCTGAGGATTAGGTGGCTCTTACGCTGATACCTGGATAAGCTAAAGGGAGTCTCTATATTAGGCTAAAATAGTCTAATAGACTTAAATATTAAATAGTCGAATATAGAGTCTTAATATTAGTCTAGTGAAGGACCCATCCGCTGTGTGCCGGTTAATTCTCTCCAACAAAATGTTGTTTTTGCTCTTTCCCCATCCCCCTCCGCAGCCAGCACCATCAGCGTTTGCGCATTCCAGTCGTGATATCCCATCGCTGGCTCCCGGTAGCTAAAACAGACGGGAAGGAGCCAATGGTGCCGGCTGCCCCGGGCGGCCGGATAAGCGCCCGGATAAGCGCTTTGCCAGCACGAAAACAGCCCGTGTGCGGAGTTCGTGTTGGAGCCGTCGCTCCGTCTGCTTCCCAGCAAACGCTCAGAGAGCCCCCGTGCAAAGGTGAAAGCGGCAGAGTTGGTTCCAAACAGAAAGGTGCAGGTGACAACGCTGCAAATCCTGATCCTCCTCCGAGGTTTCACACTGGCTGGGGTAGTTTGGAGGCTATGGAGTTTCTGCGTCTTGGACAGTGCTTCCTACATAGCATTTTTATTTATTTTCTGCATGCGTAACTGCCCTTTCTCCTTGTCTCTCTGTATCTTCTGAGCAATGAAGTACCTTTTTTCCTTTTTGTTCTTCATTATAAATCTATCAAAAATGGCAAGTATATGGTGAATTTATTTCTTATTCTCTTCTCAAATTTCTTATTATAAAGAAGAACCTATTCTTAACTAGTATTTAATACTACTACAGCCACAAGACTTCAGCTGTGGTTTTCCAAGCCACATTCCTAAAACTTGCAAAGAAATTGTTGATTAATGCTAATATACTAGAGAAGGATTAGATTTTGAAACACTTCAGAAATAGCTAATATGCCCCAATGGCCCTATTGCCTTGAAGGGTTTTGTTTGTTCACTTAGGACAGCATCTCTGCTGACAGCTTGAGGAAAGAAGTGTCAATTAGAGGACGTAGAAGAGGCCAGAGGTTTTCTTTCCAGCTGTGAGTAGATAAGAACAGTAAGTAATTCCTGTCGAAAATGTTACAGCTCTGTCATGCCATCTGCTCAGTGTTCTGCAGGTACTTTAGGGTCACACCACAGCTTTGACTGGTCTGATTGACCAAATTCTTGATATAGTTGGGCTTTCAGCTCCTCTGGAATCCACTTTCCAAGGTGTAGCTGTGTTCCTGAGAGCTGTGCTTGCCTAGCTGACTGCACAAACGATGTGAACTGGAGTAAAGAATGTTAGCAATTAATTCTGCTGGGGAAAGGGGACATCGTGAAGCAATAATGCACAGTCAGCCTCATACCCACTGCCTGCTGTCGACTCCTTGGAGCTCCAGATAATGACTGGCATCTCCTTTCCCAGGTCCAGGAATATTACCAGAACTTGCTTGCTTCTTTTTTTTTTTTTTTAAAGAAATGTCCCAGTAACTGATATACACAAGAAATTTCCAACAGCTTCAAGTGCCATGTGAGTCTTCAGTCTGTTTTGGTGCTTTAGCTTGTTCTTCTGTCTGTAAAATGGTCAATCAGGGTGACCTGAACTGCTTGGATGTTTAAATTAAGCTGATTTAGTAGTAAACTCTTTGTCCTTCAAGGGCAGTATTGGAAGCACAAGCATTTTGTTAAAAACAAGCTCTACAGGGAAAAATCTCCCAAGCTGCTTTTTCTGATAACTGTTCCAGCGAAAATCCCATGTTTCCAGTTCAGTGTGTGGATCTTCACCGCATCCTAAAGATGGGAGAACCTCTATGGATTCGTGAAGTGGCTTTTTGTGGCAAAACCTGCCCTGTTATGTTGGACCATGAATGTGAGGAGCCTGAGGGCAGTGAACAGTGCTGGGCTTGTAGCAGTTTGCCTTGATTCAGGTGCTTAGCCCTGAACCTGTGCAAAAGAGGAGGAAAGCCAGGAATGGCTTGGAATATCCTTTGGATGTTCAGCTCAGTACATGATTGGAGAAACTTGCTGCTGCATGGGAAAAAATATCCAAGGAATAGAGCAAGCAAGGTTGGTCACGTGGAACTTGGTAGTTCACTTGCTGCATTTTGCTAGTCAAATTGTGCTGGTTTTTAATTGTAACCTTGTGTTTAGTTGTAACTTACCAAGTTTTGGAGTAACTTTGAAAGGTGCCACATTAGCCCTTGTCCATCAGTGCTGCGGAATTCATCAAATACATCTGATTACACATGTATAATCTTGCCTTTTTGGCTCAAAAAAGGCAAAATACTTGATATAGTTGGCCATTCAGCTCGTAGTGAATGAAGTTTCAGTATGAATTTGTGTAACTGTTCCTGTGTTCAGCCGCTTAGGTCTGACTCAGCAGCACAAGTCCTGATTTAGCTGTGAGTCCCAGCAGTGACTCAGCTGGGAGGCTTTACTCAGCAGCTGAAAAAGGTCTGGAGCAGATGCCTCTAATGCAGGGAAATGGCAAGAACATAATCTGGAGGAAAGTGAGCTTGAGTTTCTGATCCAGCAGCATTAAGGAGTTGTGATAATCTTGGTGTGCAGATAATGATGTAGGGGTTTAAGTAGGGTTAGCTAAGTTTAAAGTCTCCTCATTCTCCTTTTTTCTTAAGGAACACGAGGATTTCTTATTGGGAAGTAGCAGATCCTCAACTGATCTTTACGTTTGGAAAATGGGTTAATGCTCTTGTAGATTTACAGAGTGTTTGTGGCAGTATTAAGAGGAGATGAGTGAAGGCTCTGTGGGTTGGATTACAAGCTCTGCCGTGTTTGCCTCTGTGCTGGGAAAAAAATGAACCTCCTAGAAGAATTTAATCTCAGGATGATACAGTTTGAGGTATTTTTTGTTGCCAGCGGTGTGTGAATGGCAATATACCCTTAGGGTAAACTTGAGTACTTCAAGGAACATCCAGTAATCAGGCTTGATTGACCAGTGAAAGAGGAAGAGACAGGTTTTAATGTTCTAGGTTAATCCAAGGGATGCTGAACTTGGAGGAAAACAAGGTTCCTAGAAAGTCGGGCCGCTTTTGCAGCGGGAGATTAGGATGGTAGAAACCAAGTATGAGCAAGGACCTGAAATAAGTGGCTAAACTGGCTTGCTTTTAGTTGGAAGGACTATTTGTTGTTGTGCTTCCTCCCAGTGGAGGAGACACCTAATGCTGAGGCTCTCCTGTCTTAATTCTTGCTCTTTTCCTCCTTTTACCAATGTGTTCATGCTGTGCTGATCTCTTAGGACAGCACAAGCTCTGTCCTCATCTACCACTATAGCTCTGAAAAAGACCTGTGTGTGGCTTATTTTCTTGGATGATTTGTTTTTTAGGGGCTAGGTGGGTTGTTTTTTTCCCCCTTTGCTTCCTCCTGGGTAAATTCCTCTGAGCTTCATTGCAGCCCCAGGAGTGGGAATACGGCCTTGGTGCCCATTGCCAGGGGCTGTGGTGGCTGGTCCCCCTCTCTAGCAGCCCGTGGCTCCACAAGTGGTTGCCTCATGTAGTTTATTGAGTGCCACAGTTAAGCTTGGAGTCCTGCTTGGAATAACAGCAGAACAGCATTGGAATTCCAGGCTGTGAGCAGCTGCTAGCTTGATTTTAAGGTAGGGCTTAGCAGGTTTTCAAGGGAGAAAATCCTTTCCTAGGAGGAATGTGGTTTAAGATGCTGTCTAAGAGGAGAGCGCTTCTTGGAGGTTAGAGCAGCTCCCTAAATGTGGCAACAAAAGCTTAGAGCTTTTGGCCAGGAGCAACTTGGGCTAGTTTGGTTTGCATGGCCCTCTTGTGATCAAGAATTCTTTGAAAGCAGAAACAGCTCAAAGTTAATGCAAAGTGAAGGCCAGTGACCGGGGCACTGCCTGAGCATCCCTCCTCTATGAGTAGACGATGACTTTTCCTAACAATAAAATCCAAATTACTCCAATTGTGACTTATGTGATGGTTTTCTAGGTGTTTACACTGCTAGAATGTGACTTTACGCTGAAGTCTGCCGTGCAGATATACTGAATTATTAGCTGTTTTGTGCTGAAATGCTACAAATCAAGAAGCCGTATGTGCTTGGCATCTTCCTCCTGTTCTGTTTTTCATAGATTTGTGCTCGCTGCAGTCTGGGCTGCCTACGGCATCCGCTGAGCTCATAATGGAATCATAATCCTGCGTTGGTGACATTCATCTGTTTCCATAGGAATTAGATTGTAATGTCACAAATTCCAACCCCATTGAAGTGCTGAGGCAGATGACAGCGTGGAAAAAGCAGCATCCCAAGCGGTAAATGTGTGCAAGGCGTGGTAGGGAATCAGGAGGCCGGTACCCCCCGGCCCAACAGGATCCCCTTATCCCGCTGGCACCAAGGGGGCTGCGTTTTGGGCCCCCCTGCAGCACGGCAGGATTTGGGGCTCCGTCCTGCAAGGAGCCCAGCGCAGCTTGGCCCGAGCCGAGGGCGATTGTGCAAGTTCCCAGGCAGCTGAGCTGTCATGTGGCACTTGGCTATTTATATGACTGCCTGGCTGCTAATCCTGTATATAGCATTAACCCACTTAATTGCTTTTTACTCCTCCCTTTCTTAAAACTGCCTCGTAATTGGAGACCTCGCCTTGCACATTTGCCTGCCTTGGAGAATCCCGTGTCATCTTTCTGAATTAAACTAGCACCTGCCTTGGAGAATCTCGTGTAATCTTTCTGAATTAAACTAGCGACTGTTACTCTTTTGTGTGGATGTAAGAGCCATTAGTGCTGAGTGGTAATAGGAACACTTAAACCTGCAGAACAAGCAGCAGGAGTTAAGGATTTCCTGAATTAAAATCTGTGTATAGGTGGCATCTTGCTGTTGTAAGAGCAGATACAACCCCCTAAAGCCTAGATTTATTATTATGTTTTCCCCTAGATTTTTCTCTACCTTCTGAGTTGGTTATGCGGTAAATAAGATGCCTTCCCTGCAATGCTGGCAAAAAGGGCTGGTGGGAAAGGGATGGATGTGTGGGAGTTGCATAGTTTGTGTGATACTCAGCCACTGCTTTGTCTTGTCTTTCATTTTTGAGACTGTGGACTGCTTCCTTAGTGGTGCTTGAGATGATAGAGTCACTTTTTCTTATGAATTCTGGTCATTTAAGCACATGCTGAAGCAAATGCTGAAGTTTAGTGTGTCCGAAGCAGGTTGCTGAAAACGGCGTGCACTGGAATACTGCTCTTGCTGGTGAGTTTGGTTGGTATTTTAGGCTTCGGGGACTCGCAGCTCATCCTGCTGCATCATCCTTGTGCTGTCTTCGGCTGCCGCTTGCCAGGCTTCAAAACGGTTTTGCAGCTTTGGACATACAGGGCCAGGCCTCTCTGCTCCAGCACAAGTGACCGGAGGAACTGGGATCTTAGCAGCACTCCTGGAAAAAGGTGCCTTTTTCCATTGCTTCTTCCCAAGAACAGCCTCTTCATGCCTTGGCTAGGTAAGGGGATGCCCTCTTAGAAAACAGATGCTATAAAGTATTGTTTTTCCCTCCTCATAATACTTAATCTTCTGTCTCTCAGTTATTTCTCTGAAATGGTACAACAGAATAGTTTATTGCCTCTCATGTCAACACGTGAATTCCTTGGGTGACTTTCTCTTCCCGTGACAATGAAGCTTTGGGTCTTTATGCCTTGCCTGCGTGTCTGCTAAGCCCTGGCAGGGCTATGGGCTTTCCTGGTGGCAGGGCAGGGAGCTCTGAAACTTCTGCTCCTTTTTGGGATGCTTCCAGAACGGCTGGAGGCAGCTGATAACAGAGGTAAATTTTCTGTAAGCAACATGCCTGAGGAGCGCTCCAAGCTTGAAAATAGAGAGTCTAACGAGATAGCAGTGCAGACTTTCCCAGGGCGAAGGGCAGGAGGAAGAAAACAGAAATATTGCTATTCAGCAGACTGGCAGAGTCAAGTTGTTATTCACCGGGTTAATTGGCCCTTTGATACTGTCTATCATAATCATTTCCTTCCTGTCTTTCGAAGGTTGCGAAAATGAAGCCAACCGGTCTGGTGTGTAAATTGGAGAAAGGGAGCTTTGGGGAAGAGGCAGAAAGAAATGGATCTGGCCAAAGCAGCGGCCACAGTTGGATGCAGTGAAGCAGTAGAGATCCTCTTGTGCTCAAGTTACTGCTTGGTCCTGGTCGCTCCCACTTTGCCAAATAGTGGAGTGTCACTTCCCTGACTAGGAGGGAAATAACCAGTAATCAAGCTTGAAGTGCTGCATTTATCAGATAAATATGAAGCAGTGAAATAAGTAGGTCACAAACCAAACGCTGAGGCTGTGTTTGTCCCACCAGATTGCTCTGCTACAGCTTTTCTTCAAGGTCAAGGCCTAAGTTTTTGCTGTGAATTCTGTTGGTTTTGCCATGCATACAAGTTTGGATGTTTTCATGGGCTCCTCTAAAATGTTGAAGCTGATGTAGCTGTGGTGACTGACAACCCACTTCTTGACAGATCTTCATTACACCTTGGAATCTGGAGAAGAATCTGTAAGATGTGACTTATGGCAAGATAGCAGAGACCCAATTTCTGCAGAAAACCCAGGTGGAGGCCAAGTATATGGAGGACAACGAAGCTCTTTAGTAAAGTCTTTCATATGGGTGGTGTGCTTGATGTTGAAGCCAGGCCAAGGTGTTTCCAGAGCAATAAATCTACCCCTGTACTTCCTAGAAACTTTATAATATTCTTGTCTTTACATATGGTGTGAACTAAGGCTAGAATCTCATTTGAATTTAAAACTTCGGCACCTGAAAGACCCTTTTTAATTTAAAAGGCTGTTCGATCTGGCTGTTCCAATCCTGGTCTCACATGTGCAGACTGAGGCAGGCAGGTGGGTTATAGAATGGAGGCTGAAATCTAAAGCAAATACTCTTCTTTTTGCAGAAACCATGGCGAGCCCTGCAAAGGATAACTATCGAATGAAGAGTTATAAGAATAAAGCTCTAAATCCTGAGGAAATGCGCCGGAGAAGAGAAGAGGAAGGCATCCAACTGCGCAAACAGAAGCGAGAACAACAGGTAACTTGCCTTAACTAGCTTGCATTCAGTTTAACACGATTGGTAATGTGCTCCTGTTAGACCAGAACCCTCCAGGGTCTGGGTATAAAGACATACTGGCAGTCCTATTTTTCAGCTGAGATTTTTTTCCTCTTTTTTTGCTGTGCGTCTAGTACAGACTGTAGTTCACATCAGCAGCGCTTCAAGCTCCCTGGTCTTGGGGTGCTAGAGGCTTTTGTTTGTGGATTTTTGCTTTTTAAGACTTTTTGATCCATTAGTGGATAGCATTGCTTCCTCCAGCAGCAGGAGAATTAAATGAGTATCGTCAGAAAGGATTTCTCAACTCTGAGCTGTTTGTAGCTTGGAGATTTCTGAAACTGAGATGTTTTCCAGTAATGTGTTTAGCTCTCACTAAATATTTGCCCTATTAGTGCGTCATCTGCACGCTGACCTCTCCTTAGTTTCTTGAGCTTGTCAGGCTCAGTTCTGCCCTGGTCTACATCAATGTTTCAGTGACTGGGATATTTGCATATTTGAAGGCAAAACTGACTCTTTTTCTGTTGTTATCAAAGGTGGTATGCCAGGCTTGTCTTCAGAGTGCAGAGCTATTATTAATGAATACTTTTCTACTCAGGATGCATTTAGTCTAGCTGACAGTGTCCTGTTTATGGAACAAGAATATCTAGTTATAAAGACTATTCATTGTTACTTTCTAATAGAGACTTATTTTTTTCCCCCATAGCTCTTCAAAAGGAGAAATGTGGAACTGATTAATGAAGATGCTTCCATGTTTGATAGCCTCCTTGTGGACTCCTATGTCAGTTCCACAACATGTGGGGTAAGGTGTCTTTTCCTTGTTGCAATCACGTTGTCAGATGGATTTAATGCTGAGTAATGCATGCAGATGACAAGCTTTATCTTTCTGTTTTCCCTATTTCTGAGCATGCTGCAAGTCTTCCTATAATGATCTGTAAGAATCTTTCAGGAGTGAAAATAGCGGGCTGTAATCTGCAGTTAGGAATTGTTGATTTTGTGCTAAAGTAGGAATCCAATAAGTGATCTCGACTGCAATCCCTTGCTATGGAATGAAGTGGTTCTATCCTCTTTCTGCCCTTTCAGGAAGGAGTGATTACAAGAGAGATGGTAGAGATGCTTTTCTCAGATGACCCTGATCTACAGCTAGCAACCACCCAGAAATTCAGGAAGCTACTGTCCAAAGGTAAGTTGGCTACAACTTGAGCCATTCACTTCCATAATTGCCCATGCTTATTTACTCCCCTGTATTAGGCCTATGTGCTGTTGTGACACTGTCTGTCTATTTCAGAACCAAATCCTCCAATAGATGAAGTGATAAACACTCAGGGAGTGGTGGACAGATTTGTGGAATTCCTGAAAAGAAGTGAAAATTGCACACTACAGGTAAGGGAGACCATGGTATGAATTCTTTGTGGTGTGTAACCATTACCTTCACGGTTGAGCAACATGAGCCCACAAGTGCCATTAGGGAAGAGCCATGTCTAGAGCCCAGGAGATGCAGATCATATCATGGATGTGAAAAGATAAAGACTGCATGTAAAGCTAGTTAAGAGGCAGAAAAGGTGATTGTAAATTGGCCGTAAGCTCATTTTTGCCAGTATTCTTCCAAGAATAGAAAACTTAGGTACCCTGCACAGTGAGGTAGGACTAGAAATCTTTTCTGAGTTGTAGCAGAAAAAAGCTTGGCTTTTCCATGCCTGAGCTTCGTGTTGGTAGGTTTAAGACCAAGAATAAATTAGATAGGGAAAAATCTGCATTATTGGAAGGCTTTTAAGAATAGTATCTTGTTAGAAGTGGTTTAGGTAGAGCTGGTCCTGCTGTGGGTCAGAGGGATGGACTAGATGGCTTCTTGAGATTCCTTGCAGTGTGGTAATAACTATAGTTACTTTGTGGGGGCCGTGTACTTCCATCCATGGGATTTGATGTAAGAGTTGATGATAATCTTCCTTCCTGCCCTCTAGCCCAAGACCTTACGTCATATGGCATTACCCTCAAGGAGAACTGGATGGAAATCTATATTTAAATCAAGTAATGAACGAGCAACAAAAGCAGAGAGCCTGTTGTTTGACTTCACTTGAACTTCAGGCATCTCTGTAGTATTAACCAGACAGAGGATGGACTAACACTAGCTGTCTGCCCTGGATGGGGGAAACTTTGTACTTCATGTGTGTTTTTAGGCTACATGTTTTCAATTGTCATACTAGAAAGTGTCATAAAAGAGACATGACTGTTATGACTGATGGTTCTTTCACTAGATAATCTTTTGAGAAGTTATAGCCTCTGAGAAACGTAGGAGACATATTTTTGTTCAGGGAGTAAAATCTCAGATACTGAGGTATTTCATGGAGTAATTTCCCCCTGTCCCAATGTTTATATTTGAGGTCAAAAAAAAAAGCCCCACAACTAAAATTCAGTGTTGTGTATCTTGCTGTGTGGGGTTTTTATTCATGCCTGTTTGTTTATTTGCTTGTTTCAGTTTGAAGCGGCCTGGGCACTGACGAATATTGCATCAGGAACCTCCCAACAAACAAAAATAGTAATTGAGGCTGGGGCCGTTCCTATTTTTATAGAGCTGTTAAACTCTGACTTTGAGGATGTTCAAGAACAGGTAAGGCTCGAGATTTCATTTCTACCCCTAAAAAACCCACAACGACACAATTAAAATGCAGTGCCCAAAGTGAATTCTAACAATCGGCTTCAGACTGTGAACTTAAGTATCAGTTATCTGAAGTAATAGGAAAATGCCTTCCTAGCACACTGCCCTTTTCTTTCTCTGTTTAGAGACTTTGAATGCTAAAACTGTTGCTCTTTCCTTTCAGGCTGTCTGGGCATTGGGCAACATTGCTGGAGACAGTTCTGTGTGTAGAGATTATGTCCTTAACTGCGCTATTCTTCCTCCCTTGTTAATGTGAGTAGCCATGAACACTTGCCAAGACAGTTCTTGAAGTCCCATTGTACTTCAGCAGAGCAATGTGTGTGCTGGGTGAATAGGTCCCTAGCAATGTGTGTCAGTGTTTACTGGGAATCAGGCCGTTGGGAACAGATAAACTGGCAGTTGTTCAGGCAATAACTGATAGAGTGGCACTTGGTAGATAACATGCCTTCTCACAAACCTTTGTACTGCTCTGAATCTGAAGCGAGGGCCCTCGCAGTGTGCTTGTCTTTCCAAAGTCATGGGGCTTACTGGTTCAGTGTGTGTCCTTCTGGATTCCTGCTCCTTGTGCTTATGCTCTGAGTTTCAGGAGCTTGTCTGAAAGGGCTTCCCAAGGCCTCAGAAAGGGGAGCAGGTTTCTGCATGTTGCCTTCTCTCTGCAGCTAGATAGTGTGTCCTTCTTGGGAGCATGCTCTCAAGTATTACTTATTGCTCTTCTGGCAGGGGGAAATAAGTTTAGACTGTCTTTGGTAAACAAATGACTTAAGTTGTTAAACTTCTGGCTTTCTACACTAAGGCTATAATTAATGGTAACTGTCTCTTCAGGCTTCTTACGAAGTCCACCAGGTTGACAATGACACGAAATGCTGTCTGGGCCTTGTCAAACTTGTGCAGAGGAAAGAATCCACCACCTGAATTTGATAAGGTGAGAATAGATATCTCCTTGTCAGGTAGCTGACAGGGAGACACTCAGGCAAGACATTAGTGCAAACTACTTCTGGCAGTTGGCCTTAAGCCATTTCAGGAAGCGCTAGGATGAGTTTCTTCCAGCTAAGATTGAGATGTCACTGTTTAGCAGGTATTTGAATGCCCGCTAAGCTCTTAACATCCCTTAGCTGGCAGTCTATTAGCCAGGCTGTTCAAGCAGGGGGTGAACGCTGACTTCTGTGCAAGGTCTTCTGCTCTGGGATCTCAGAACCCTTTCATGATGGACTCTGGAAGTCAGGCTTTGTCTCAAATAATGGTTAAGACCTAATTCTGAGACATCTAAATGCTGCAAAACAGGACTCAGAACTAGTGTAGCTCCCTAAGCGCTGTGATAGTGACAGTGGCACAGCAGAAAAGGTAAAGCTAAGGGGCTTTGCTGGCTGTTCAGATCTGTCCCATTCTATTCTGATAGAACTAAAATGTCTTAACGTGTTTCACCAGAAAGTTCACTTGTCAAAGCTGGAGAGCCTGCAGTAAGATTTGAAATCTGAATTGATGGTAAATAAAGACACTTGCAAATAGGCTGAGTAATCAGAGGTGCAACTCCTGATGGTTGCAGCTCTGTGTACTGAGCTACTTAGGGAGCAGCACTTGTCTCGGAAGTCTAGGCTGTGCCCAAGAGGAAGGGGTATAATTTTAGTTTTGTAATAAAGCCGCTGAGGCAATCCTAGATTTTGAGCTGTGCAAACCAGCTGGGAAGCTGCTGATTTTGGGGAAGGAAATGTGGACATTCAACACTTATCTTAGCAGCCGGTGTAGCTGCATGATATTTACGTGCAAATGCAGTGGTCCTTGACAGAACGTGACTAATCTTCCCGGGTGGCTGCTGTTGTTGTAGGTATCTCCCTGCCTGCCAGTGTTGTCCCGATTATTATTCAACAGTGACTCTGACTTGCTGGCAGATGCATGCTGGGCTCTTTCCTATTTATCAGATGGTCCAAATGAGAAAATCCAAGCAGTTATCGACTCTGGTGTATGTAGACGACTGGTGGAGCTGTTAATGTAAGTATCCTGTCTCTTGGGGCTGAAGCAGTGAGCAGGGGTAGTGGGTGGCTGAGCGTGTCCATGCCAAAACTTGCACCAGTGCAATTACTGTTTCTGGTGGGCACAGAGTTCAGGCACTATCTAGGATTATTCAGATACCTTAGCTAAGCCTGGGGAAGTTAATGTTAAGATCCGATGCAGGCTGTAGTTTATTAGCTTTTCTGAGAGAAACTGTGTATTTTAGCACCGGAATATCAATTAATGCTATTAACACGGGGAAGAACTTATTAACAGAAGCCCAAACTGACACTTGGGCTACTCTGTGAAAGCAGAGTATTGTGCTGATTAACATAGTTTGTCTCATGCTCTCAGACTTTTCCAATGTGCTCATGGAAGCCTAGTCACTAGACAAATGAGACAATAAGAACTGTCTAGCAAAAGCCAACTTGGCTTTGTCTTTTTGATATCTACATGGAAACTTGGACAAAAATGTTTTCTGTCTGCAGTGTGAATACATGGGCCTCGTCTCTCTTAATTAACTTTGAGAATTGAAAGAACAAATAGCTGCTTGCTTCCAGAACTCTCCTGGAAAAGAATCTGTGTGTTTTCACTAGATGAACAGCAGCTGTGCTCAGGAGGAGGGTCATCTTAATGAGATAAAGATGATCTCTTGCATCCTATCACAAGTTTATATTCAGTCTGCTTATCCTGTGGTAAACTTGTGTCCATAGTGCATGCCCTGTGTCCTAGGGGGTGGAACTGACTGTTTTAGGGGATAGTTTAAATTATGCAGGTGAGAAACTGAAGAGAATTTCTTAGATTCAGGTGCTCTCATAGACTTGTTCTTATCGCTGTGTCATCTCTTCTGCAGGCACAATGACTACAAAGTGGCCTCCCCAGCGTTGCGAGCCGTCGGCAACATCGTGACCGGAGATGACATCCAGACCCAGGTGAGGGGCTGTGCCACAGATGCAGCTAAGGAAGAGTACAGCTCTTGATGCACTCAGACCTGTCAGAAAGTCTCTCTCTTACCTATCAGATCTCTTTCAACATGAATGCTTTAGTTGGCAGCAGTCTGTTTTTCCTCAGCTTGGTTTAGTCAGACTGCTGCAGCAAGTTTTGAGAGGCAAAGTGCATCAGAGCAACATATCTGCTTTTCTTTCTGTTACTTTAAATGCATGTGCTGGGGATGTTTTGTTTCTGTATGTTTTTGTTTTTAAGTGGACCTTCAGCAAGGCTGACTGTCGCATCTCCTATGTATCTTGCAAAGTGCTTCTTTTCTACCTTTTCTTAACAACTACATAAGAGCAGTACTTCTCACTTCTTTGAAAGGATCAGGGAGGGAAATACAGCATCCGTATCAGCTGCATGAAAATTGAAATACTGTTTTAAAAAAAAAAGGGAAAAAAAAGGCTCTGTACTTCATACCAGTGACCTCACTTCTGCTTTCCTTCTCATAAGGTGATTTTGAACTGCTCAGCACTGCCTTGTCTCCTTCACTTATTAAGCAGTCCTAAGGAGTCAATTAGGAAAGAAGCCTGCTGGACAATTTCTAATATCGCAGCAGGGAACAGAGCGCAAATACAGGTACAACTTTGAGGTATTTCCATTTCAAGTGTAGTGACCTTGGATTTCAAGTTCAGTGTTAAGGAAAAGTTTGCAAACTCTTACCTGTTCTAAAGTGGGGTTTTTTTGCAGGTTGCTTCTAGCTGTCAGCCAGATAAAACAGCTAAAATGTGTTAGCTGTACCTACAAAGACTAGTCCTGAAATGAGTCCCCCTTGTGGGATCATTGGAATAAGAAAAGGCCATAAAGGTCATGGTTTTTCCTGCTCAATTAGAGACACCTTGTTTAAAAAATGTAGCTTGTTGAGATTTAATTGGCCTTTTAATGGTCAGCATAAAAAGGCAGATAAAATGAAAGGCTTTTTGCAGTACTTAGCAATAATACTGTGCTAATTGTGGAATTGAGTAGCCTAAGTTAATGGGATTTGCAAGAGGAATAAAATGCAGGAATTGCTTAAAAGTTTAGCCTAAAGAGTTTATTGGAAAGTAGGGTTTTTTCAGCTACTTTTGGAAACCATGTTGCCCATTCCAACACTCCTTACTGTTCTTTCTCCCCAGGCAGTCATAGATGCAAACATTTTCCCGGTGCTGATAGAAATCTTGCAGAAAGCAGAGTTCCGTACACGGAAAGAGGCAGCGTGGGCTATTACAAATGCAACGTCAGGAGGAACACCAGAGCAGATCAGGTACTCCTGAAGGTTCTCTTTGGGGGAAATCATCATGCATGGCAGCTTTGTCTTTGGGAATTGCGAAGTAAAGCTTGCAAAACAGTCAAACATTCTGCTATATTATTAGGTACCATTAATATGAGTTGTTGTTTTGAGTTTTTCTAAATGAATGAAGGTGATGCTATTCTGAAAGCTGAGTGTATGTTCTTGGTGCTCTCCTCGTAGATACCTGGTGAACTTGGGTTGTATCAAGCCCCTTTGTGACCTGCTGACTGTCATGGACTCAAAGATTGTTCAGGTGGCGCTGAATGGCCTGGAGAACATCCTGAGGCTTGGGGAGCAGGAGGCTAACCAGAGCGGGACAGGCATCAACCCCTACTGCAGCCTGATCGAGGAGGCTTACGGTAGGTTGGGACTGATGACCTTGCTGCTGTTGACTTTGAAAAACAAAGATTATATTAGCAGGTGCTAATTGCATTGGCTTCATTTCTGCTCAGCATTTAAATGTATATCAGACGAGGCATTCTGTTCCATATTAGCTTGAGAAGTGGTTTTGATTCTCCTGGGGAGAGCAATTCTTCAGACTTCTAAGTGTGTGCTATGGCTTGGATGTTTCCTTTTCAGCAATGGGTTTAATTTGGAGAATTAAACCAGTCACCGCCTGCCTGTTGGAGGGAGGCTAGTAGGTCAGAGCCTAATTCTTTCCCTTTCCAACTCCAGGACTGTCGAACCATTCATGACCTGTTGCATTAGTTCCCCTGACTTCAGTTCAGTCTGCAGCAGAAAGCTGTGATCAAATCAGCTAAACCTGCTGTTGTAAGTGTGATACAGAGAAAATCCCCCAAGGAGCTCTGGCCTAACAGGAAGAGCTAGTCTTAGATGCCAGCATGCTGCTGACAAAGTGCGAGTTTAACACAGGCAGCAGTGTTTGATTCCCCTGTCCTGAATTAGGAGCAGGGATGGGTGGGCAGTATAAAGACTAGCATCTCCTTGTCTCATTGCCTGCCACCTTTCTCTTCCCTAAAGGCTTGGATAAGATAGAGTTCCTGCAGAGCCACGAGAACCAGGAGATCTATCAGAAGGCCTTCGACCTGATCGAGCACTACTTTGGAGTAGAGGATGACTCCGCTCTAGCTCCCCAGGTAGACGAGAACCAGCAGCAATTCATCTTCCAGCAACCTGAAGCCCCCATGGAAGGTTTCCAGCTATAATGTGCCCAGAGGGGCAAGGAACACCACAAACTTGCCAAGAAGCAACTGGGAGCAGCTGATGGTCCCACCCCTTCTCCTTGCAAATGGAAGGCTAAACACCCACTCCACCTGTTAGGAAACAATTCTTCCTTCAGAAACAACTAGAGGCAGTGCTTTGTCCTCATGGAGAGAAGGGGATGTTCTTACACTTATATTTTTTTTCCTTTTTGCTGCTGCATATGTGTCTTTAAAGCAGGCATCTGGGTGGAGGAAGGACACTGAGGTAACGGATTGCACCTCTTTCTTTTTTGGTCGTCTCTCCCAAATGTCACTTTTTACCTCGGGTACTTAATTGGAGATTTCAGCATTGGGTTGTGTAAGAACACACGTAGAAAGTGAGCATTCTGACAGCAGTAATTCTGAAAACCCGGGTTGATCTATTTAATTTTTTTGCACATGTTACTCTTTATTAAAGACTCTAATTTGCCAAGAGCCAAGTTTAGCCCTGGCCTTTCTGCGACCTTCCTTCAGGGGACAGTCCTGTTGGACCTGGGCCAAGTTCCCTTGAAATATACTGTAAATGCACAAGAAATGGGAAAGTCTCCCCCTCCTGGGAAGACTTTCAGGGGAAGGATTGTTCCCTTTGTCTAGATTTTTCTTTTTCTTTTCTTCTTTTGAAGAACTGTTAGTGATATTTACAAGCAGAAAAAAAGGCACCAAAACCCCCCAAAGATGGTAGCTATGAAAAGGGTGGGCTGCTTAGGTGGCTTTTGACAGAGCAAGCACAGCTGCCATTGCACAGGCTTTGTTTGCATTGCTACTGACTGACGTCGCAAAGTGTTAAAATGGTGGAACCCATCTTCATCCTTACTTGAAAACTATTTTTTTCATGTAAACATGTTTTTTTTTTTCTTTTTTTCTGTTGGGGTTGGGGTGATGCACTAGGTGGGCTGGGGAGGAAGGCGCTCGGCGGCGGTATTGTGTGCGGTGTTAACTTCAGCAGCAACAGGCCTGAGTCTTCAGGTTTACCTCCTGCTCACAGTTGGATTGTGTACATTTTCCTCCAAAAGGAAGAGCCAAAAACCTTGTATTTTTTATATTATAGAGAGGTAGCTATTTGTCTAATTGGGCTGCAGAGAACAATATATATGAAATTCCTGTAATTTATGTAAATAAGAGCACTGTGAGGCAGGCAGACCTGGAAATGACGGTCCATAAAATCACTCACTGGTTGTCCTGCTTTTTTTTTTTTCCCTTCCCCTCCTCTGTTTACTCACGTACTGTATAAACAACCCTAGCTCTGTCTTAAAACTGCTCTCCCAGCCTCGAGTTTACTTAGGCACGACCTCCTTAAAGCCAGGGCCGCGAAGGCAGCTCGGGGCCGGCCCGAAGCGGGGCCCGGCCCGCCCGCTCCGCGAGCCCTTTGCCATTGACCGAATAAACCGCATCTGTGCATGGGCTGTGGCTGCGGCGCCGCCATGTTGCAGGGGGCGGGGCACCGGGGACCGTTAACGGCCGCGCCGCGCGGGGCACACTGGGAGTTGTAGTCGCGCAGCCTCCTGCCGCCTTTTCCCGGCGCGCCTCGCGGCGCGGCGGCCGCTGATTGGCCGGCGGTGCGGGGGGACGCATGCGCGCCGCGCGCCCGCCCGCAGGCCCGCGCCGCAGCCGCTCGCCTCAGCGC
>JAUBOD010000561.1:2886197-2907510 GCA_032353885.1 Nothura maculosa
GGCTGCCCCTGCGGCCCGCCCGCTCATTGGCTCAGCAGCGGCGGCGGGGGGGGGGGGCAGCCGCGTCAGCGCCCCGGCGGTGACGTCACGGGGTACGTGCATGACGTCATTGCGGTTCTGCGGGGGGCGCGTGGCTGCTTGGGGCGTCGTGGCGGGGGGGGGGGGGGGCGGACCTGGACCGTTAACGGCGGGATTGAGGGGGCGGGGCCTGGGGTAACGGACGGGGAGGGGGGTGATGTTGGGGTGTTAATGGGCGGATATTGGGGTGCTAATGGGGGCAAGGGCTGTGTGTTGCTTGGGAAGGCGGACAGGGTCAGCGCCATGGGGCAGGAATGGGCCGGAAGGGGGCAGGAATGGCCCAGGAGGGGGCAAGAATGGCCCGATGGGGCAGGAATGTCCCGGGGAGGGGGCAGATGTGGCCCCACGGGGCGGTCGGTGCGGGTGCTGCCATGGGGCCCGCCGGGAGAGGGGCTGGAGTGGCCGCTGTGGAGCGGGACGGGGCCCTGGGCGGGGAGGGCGGCGCAGGGCAGGGCCCGTCCCGCAGGTAACGGCCCGGGAAAAGCGGCGCCCGCGGCGCCGGAGCGGCCGCCGAGCGGCGGGAGCAGCCGCGGGCGGGCCCGGCACATGCCCGGCACCCGCAGCCGCTTCCCGGGCTGCTCCCGACCGCTTCCCGCCGGGAGACGGCTGCAAAATTCCCCTGATTTTGCCGTCCCCTCGCGCTGCTCCGGCCTGGGAGCTCCGGGGCTCCGCTTTGTAATTAGCATCGCTGTGTAATGAGCCTCGCGAGCAGGGCGGTGGGTGCCAGGGGGAGAGCGCGGGCTCTGAGGAGCCAAGAGTTGAGCCTAGCCGTGAGCTCGACCCGTTAGTCCCAGTTTTTGGGCAATGCTGGTTAATCCGCCCCGGAGCCGCGCGTTCCTGTGGCCAGGTAGGCGCTTTTGTTGCGGCCGCTGCTGCTTTTTCTCCCGTGGATGTTTCAGCCTCTGGTTTCCCGTGCGGGGAGGGGGCTTTGCTGCTGGTGCAGCCGTAAAACGGGGTGAAACACTCTGGAGGAGAGCGGCGAGGCTGGGGAGTAACGGCACCGAGGAGGCTGCGCCGGGCAGGGCTGGGGATGCGCTGCCTGGCCCTGCAAGGGGCTGCATCCAGCCTTCCTCACCGCGGAGAGCAATGATGCTGATTATAATTGCCCTGGGACGTGTCGCTTTTCCCTTCCCAGAACATGGAATACTATTCCCTCCCAGCTGAAGGACCCCACTATAACCCCCAGACTGCTCTGTCTGAAAGGTCCATGTAGTTGCTGTTTGTCTTTCCCTAGAGCTGGCTGAGACTGAGCGGGGAGAAGAGCCACGATGAAGAACCAAGGCGGGGAGACCAAAGCTGCCCCGCGCGGCGCCGGCTCCTCCAGAATGAGCAGCAGCAGCAGCAGCCTGGGGCTGGAGGAGGGCGACGGCCCCGAGGCGGCCGCAGCCCTCGCAGGTGGGAGCCGCCGGGACGC
Organism: Nothura maculosa; assembly: GCA_032353885.1. Lineage (NCBI taxonomy): Eukaryota > Metazoa > Chordata > Aves > Tinamiformes > Tinamidae > Nothura > Nothura maculosa. The sequence goes on from JAUBOD010000561.1 coordinate 2,887,690, forward strand.
GCAGCTCCGCGGCCCTGTCCGCGGGATTCGGGCCTGGCCAGGGCAGCTTCCGAGCTGTGCGGAGCCGGGCGGCTGCTTCCTCCTGGCAGGGTGGGCTCTTGTGTAAGAGCAGCTGTGATGTCAGGAGCAGAAAATCCTCCTTTCTCTGCGCCTCTGCCTGGGTGCAGTTCTGAGATTGTTCCTGCTTCCTTGGGGAGCAGGTTTCCAATGTGTGGAGTTACGTCCTGACCTGAATGTTATTGAAGGTTATTTACTTAAGGGTAAGGTTATTTACTTTTGTTTAGGCTTTAGAGATCCCATAAAGGAAGAAGTCAGCTCTTTCCTTGGGCCGCTGCCACGTTGAGCAATCTGCCCTGGCACTGGCATTTTTCAAGTCATAAAAATAATTCTTCGGAAGAAGAAAACATGTCCCATAAACTAAATGCTTAGTTTAAGTTAAGCCTATACCTGATGTTTTGATGCCCAGTAAACATGGGACGTAGCAAGTGCCCAGTGTGCAGAGTTAGAGCTGAATAATGAGCTGCTGTCTGTCATTGAGGAGTCTCATTTTGGGGAATTTCTGAGGCTAAGAGGAGTGCTGAGGGATGCACTGCATTCTCCTTCCCAAGCATCCACTGCTGGTTGAGATACCTTTGATCTGACCCAGCACAGCTGTGCTATATGTGACGAGAGAGATGAACTCGGGTTTAAAAATCTATTGTAGTCTCCAAACGCCTCCCTCCAGGGACATCAGGACACGGCTGCTGGGAGGGGAAACCCGTGCGAAACCTGCTCTCCTTGAAGGGAGGTGGGGGGGCGTGAAATTTCGCTCCTGACAGATGTCAGGGGCTTGGTCATGCTCTCCTGATCCAAAGGGGAGGCCGTTAGGAATGCACCTCTTTTGTCAGGGCAGCTGGCTGGAGACGCAGCCAGAACAAAGCAGCTTATGTTGCTGCAAGTTCAGCCTGCCCGGGTGCAGAGGGGCTCCGAGAGCCCTGCCCTGTGCCCTGTGTTGAGGGGGTCCTAGCAGAGAGGAGAGCATGGAGCGTGGGGGGGATGTGTCACACTGCCGTGTCCCCGTCCCCCACAGCTCCTGTCCCCCAGGAGGACGCCAGGTCCTCCCGGCCTGCCGTGCGTGACGTCTCGGAGGAGCTAAGCAGGCAGCTCGAGGACATCTTGAACACGTACTGCGTGGACAGCAGCCAGGAGGGCCCGGGCGAGGACGGCGGGCAGAGCGAGCCCACGGAGCCCGAGGAGGCGGAGAAGAGTCGCAGCGAGTCGCCCCGGAACGGCGAGCCGGACCCGGGCGGCCCCGAGATGAACGGGGAGAAGGAGAGCTCCAAAGGGAGCGAAGAGTTTCGACCCGGCGAGGAGTATGGCGAGCGGGATCAGAAGAGAGCTCAGGAAAGGAAGAAAGCCAAAGGACTTGGTAAGAGGTTCCCTGCTGTGGTGTAGAGCTGGCTTGAGAACTTCAGTGCAGACATTGATTTGTTTCATATTGCACTTAGCACCCTTGGTGAAATAAGCACCTTAGGTGCCTGATGTAGGGCAGGGTTTGGAAAAGATCTGGCATCTCGTTCTTGGGCATGTGAGGAAAGGTAGTGAGTGCCTCTGAATCCTGCCCGTTTCCCATGTGCTGGGCACAGCTCTGCCCGGGCAGCCCAGCAGTGCTGCCCGTGCTCAAGGCCAGGCCTCCCCATCCCTGCTCCGATTCTCCCTGGGTGTTCGTAGGAAAATCTCTGGGGCAGAGCCCAGAGACAGCCCTGCAGGTTGTAGCCATGAGATGGGCTATGCAGAGACATCTGATTTCTCTCTCCTCTCCTTGCCTTATGAGCCAGGACTCTGTGAAAGGGATATATCTAAAATAAAAATCGTGTCTCCTTCCAGGCAAAGAAATCACTTTGCTCATGCAGACGCTGAACACGCTGAGCACGCCAGAGGAGAAGCTGGCGGCGCTGTGCAAGAAATACGCGGAGCTGGTGAGGCCTCCTTTCCTTTGCTCCGGGCTCTGGGGAGGGACACTCAACAACAGCGAGGGCTGAGACTGTTTGGCAAGGCTCAGGGTGCCTGGGTTTGTTTTTTTTTCCTTTGCTTGTTTTGGGCTTTCTTTGGTGGATGGGGACACTCAGGTAGCTTTGTAGGCTCAGGAATCCCTGTGATTCTGGATATCCAAATTCCAGGCTTGGTGTTGCTTGGTCCAGCCAGGCTTTGCTTCATGGGCGCTCTGCAGAGATGCAAGTGAGATATTGGAGGTAGATCTGCAGGGGAGAGGGTTTTGGATCTGTTTCCTCTCCTTTAATGTTGCATCCCTTGTCCATCCTCTCTGACGAGAGAGCCATGGCCGGGTTTGCTGTTCTAGGGCCCGTGTGCCCTGACCTGTCTCTGCAGGCCGTGCTCAGCTGCACGTTGGCAGGCCCAGCTGCGACAGCACAACACAAATGCTCTTCTCTGAGCTCTGTTCCTCAGACCTTGTGTTTCTGTTGATAATTTCCTGGCAAGACACGTGTTTGCCAGAGTCATTCCAGCAGCAGGAATGATTTGGGAAGCAGAAAGGTCAAGTTTGAGACACTCTTGGCCACTAACTGGCACTTCTGGTTTGAAGTGGCAGCTGTTGTGATTTAAAGCTCTTGTCCTCCTCTCAGAAGATGGAGAGGGCTGCTCTGATTCCCCAGTCCCCTGCCAAGGATCCAGCACTGATGTGTTTCGCTGCATCTCTTCCTTGTACCTCTCTGCTGTAGCTGGAAGAGCATCGAAACTCCCAGAAACAGATGAAGATCCTGCAGAAGAAGCAGACGCAGCTGGTGCAGGAGAAGGACCACCTGCAGAGCGAGCACAGCAAGGCCATCCTGGCGCGCAGCAAGCTGGAGAGCCTGTGCCGGGAGCTCCAGAGACACAACCGCACCCTCAAGGCAGGTGCCCCGTGTTGTCCCGCTGCTCCGGAGCTGCCTCATCCCAAGCACTGGGAGAGCTCTTGTGAGTGAGGAGAGCAGGATGCCCACGTGTCCCAGCGGGGGCAGGTGGGGCAGTGTCCAGGACCCGACGTATCTCTTGATAATGGTGAGCGGTGACCTGCGGTGCTGGTTGCTCTCAATCCTGGTGTCTGCAGGAGCTGCAGCTCTGCAGGAAGAGTCTCTGGGGCCAGCAAACTCCTGCACCTCCTTATACCCCCACAGCCCTGCAGAGCTCTGCCCTTGAGAGAAAGTCATCCAGACACTCAGGATGGCCAAATGTGACTTATACCCAGTGTGCCCGGGCATTATGGCAGGGCCTGTTCCCTGGAGAAGTGCAGAGGAAAGGCCCGGAGCAGGCTGAGGAAGGGCCACGTCCAGCAGTGGCACCAGGGGCCTTGGCATTCGGGATAAGGAGTCGTGGGAGCTGGGAGGCCTCGGGACTGTTTGGGCCGGGTGTGCACTTACCTGTTCCATGGCTGATGGTCCTGCTGCCTCTGCCCTCCTGGTGCAGGAGGAAGGTGTCCAGCGCGCACGGGAGGAAGAGGAGAAGCGGAAAGAGGTGACGTCTCACTTCCAGGTGACCCTCAATGACATCCAGCTCCAGATGGAGCAGCACAACGAGAAGAACTCCAAGCTGCGCCAGGAGAACATGGAGCTGGCGGAGCGGCTCAAGAAGCTCATCGAGCAGTACGAGCTGCGGGAGGAGGTGGGTTGGGGCAGGAGCCCCACATAGCTCTGGTGCTTCATCCTGCCCAGCCGTGTGTGTCCCTGGGGTGGTGTCAGCTGCTGGCTCCATAGGGGATCTTCAGGCTCCTGGGATCTTCCCCTGCGGTTGCTGTCCTCACCACATGGGCGCAGGGGCCGGGCTGAGCGTGTCAGTGAGCAGTGTTATTCCCCTTGGCAGCACATCGACAAGGTGTTCAAACACAAGGACCTGCAGCAGCAGCTGGTGGATGCCAAGCTGCAGCAGGCACAGGAAATGCTGAAGGAGGCAGAGGAGAGGCACCAGCGGGAGAAGGACTTTGTAAGTCTTACTGTGACTTCCTGTTTTGTTTTAACGGCAGTGAGTTCTTTGCTTTACCTCTCTGGAAAGTTTTAGTACCGTCAATTTGCTGAGGGCAGAGCCCAAATTGGATCCGGTCTGTGCATACCCAGCCACGACCGTTCCCCTGGGTGCCTCAGGAGTGACACTGCAGCCCTGCTCTGCGCCTTGTGTTTCTCCCAGACCCCTGCTGCCCCCAGGCCAAGCCCCAGCTGTGCAGGACACGCTGAGAGCCTTCCCTGCGGGCAGCCCAGTAACTGCACGTGCTCTTCCCTAGCTGCTGAAGGAAGCCGTGGAGTCGCAGAGGATGTGTGAGCTGATGAAGCAGCAGGAGACCCATCTCAAGCAGCAGGTGAGTTGCCTGGGCCATATGCTCGACTGACTCTGCTTTTCTTGCTCCCTTAGCAGGGATGAGCCACTTGTAAGCTCCTTAAGCTGGAAAACACAGGAACAGGGTGGTCCCTAAATCTGTCATTGGTGAGCCCATATTGGCACAGGGAACAGTGTCTTTCAGGTCTTCCGCCTCCCTGGAGGAAGTGGCCTTGGTTTTCCTGGCACCTTTGCCACCGCTGGGCGCTTTCACGTGGACCTACCTTGCTGAGTCTGCCGCAGCAAGTGGCGATCCAGGAGCTGTTTGCTGGGTGCACTGCTCCAAGGATGGCCCTGGAAGGAAGGCGCAGGGTTGTTGCCCTCGCTGCCATGCCCATACTGGCAAAGCAGCTCCGTGCTGGGAGTTTGTGAGTTGTAAAGTCCAGCCCTGCAGTGGCCAGCTTGGTGTCGCTGGAACCTCGTGCTCTCGGAGGAGGACTTGGTGCAGGGAGCAATGAACACTGTCACCCTTTCTCTCCCCACAGCTGGCTCTCTACACTGAGAAGTTTGAAGAATTCCAGAACACTCTTTCCAAAAGCAGTGAAGTGTTCACCACGTTTAAGCAGGAGATGGAGAAGGTGGGTAACTCGAGCCCCACGGAGCCTGGGGGGCTGGAGGCACTGCCTGTGTGGGAGCAGCAGCTCCCCTTTTATTCAGTTTTACTGACATTAAAAGCAGCCACAGGCTCGCTGCTTATAGAGGGGAGATGCCACCCTTGCAGCGTGACCGCTCTGTCCCCGTATGCATTAGAACAAGCAGGGCTCTCTCCATCTCCTCGATCTGTTGGTGTTTCCTGCTGGAGAGGCAATTCCAGCAAGATGAGGAGAGTGTTTCACGGGCCAGCAACATCTCGCTGTCTGTGCTGGGAAAGTGGGTGCCTGCTGGAGAGTCCCCTGCGTGTGACCAACTGCAGCGCTCTGCTTCTCTGTCTTATTTCTCTCTTTTCCTGTCTCTGATTCTGTAGATGACAAAGAAAATCAAGAAGTTAGAGAAAGAGACCACTATGTACCGCTCTCGCTGGGAGAGCAGCAACAAGGCTCTCTTGGAAATGGCTGAAGAGGTAAGGAGGCTCTGCCCATTTTTTCCTTCTGTGCTGCCTCAGGCAACTGGTCCTTTCAGCTCAGTTTCCTTCCCTGATGAATCATTATGGTTGGAAAAGACCTTTGAGATCATCAAATCTAGCCATCAACCCATCACCACTGTGCATGGGGAGAGTTAAGTGACTGCTGAGCTGCTTGGGAGAAGTCTGAGACCGTCTTGGCTGCACTTGGTCTCCATAAACACCCTCCCAAGTCCTCTTTGAGATGTCATCTTCCCTTCTGCCCGGCTCCACAGAATGGGTAAAGTCTGAGCTGCTCTTCCTTTTGCAGAAAACCCTTCGGGATAAGGAATTAGAGGGACTCCAGGTGAAAATCCAGCGCCTGGAGAAACTGTGCCGAGCCCTCCAAAGCGAGCGCAACGACCTCAACAAGAAGGTGCAGGACCTGTGTGCCCACGTGCCGCGGGCCGACGCGGAGCTGTCGGACGCCTCCAAGGACCCCCCACGGGACAGCTCGGAGGCCCCGGCGGAGCAGCGCCTGGCCCACGACTGCCTGCACTCAGGAAAGCCGCCCCGGAGCTCGGAGCCTGCGGAGAGCCTGGGAGAACTGAGCACAGGAGCCCCGGGGCACAGGGAGACTGAGGAGCGCGCCCAGGGCGCCGACTGACCCACCGGGCCGTAGCCAGAGGTAGGGCAAGGGAGGGCAGCGCGAATGGGGCCGCAGACTCGGCCCACTCCTTGGACACACGTGAGGGGACAGCCCTCTGTGGGCTTTGAGACTTCCTAGCTTAGGTTCTCGGAGGGTTTTTCAAATTATATATATATGAGATATATAAAATACGTGCAGGGCAACATACACTTTATATATGGACCTATATGACAACTAGAATGACTCACCTCCCTGTATGCGTGTGGATAATATACGGACACTCAACTGACGGTCCCTGTCACTAAAAGACCTTGGCATTGGCAGGCTGTGACTCCCCTAAACCCTAGCCCAGCTCAGGAAAGCGGGTGTGTGGAAGTGCCCGGCTCTCCCGCAGCCTGTGGCACTGGGACAGCTGGACGTGGCACCTGCTGCCCCTGCAGCTCTGCTCTCCAGGCGAGTTAAAGCCCTGAGCAGGAGGGAGCTGACGCGCTGCCCGGTGCTGCTGCTCCCTCCGTCCTCAGCCCCAGGCAGGAGGGAGCTCCTGGACTTGCTCCTTTTAATGTCCCGACTGGCAGCTCTCATGTGGGAGCTGAGGGAGAAGAGACGGGCGCTGTTGTCAGGGGGTTGTGTGTGGAAAGGGAACAAAAGCGGCGGAGAAGCCGTGGGGGCCTCTGCCAGGCCCCGAACCCGCCCGTGTCTCAGTAGCCTTATGATTCACAGTTGCCTCTTTGCTATACGCACATGTGCGCGAGTGTATTAAACAGTTAATCCAAAGGTCTCCGTGCTGAGTGTTTTGCACGAGTGCGAAAAGGGCCCCGTGCGCACGGAGGCCCTGGGGGCCCTCACTGCAATGGGCTGAAGCGGTTCTGGTGCCAGGAGCTTCTTCAGAGGCCCAGCAAGAAACAGCTTCAGCTCTCACAGGTCCCTTATAAATGGACTCCAGGGGGAAGGTGGCGCCTTTAAGCACCTGTAATTTCTCATCTGCCCCCTCGGTGGCAGCTGGAGCTCTGACTACAGCAAGAAGAACAGTGTTTGTAGCGCTCAGGACTAAGCAGCGTTGGTAATAAACTGCTCCCATCAAATATAAGCAGGAGGAACCTTCTCACGGGAGTTTCCCAGACAACAAACACAGAAACAACTGTTGGGAGTAAAAAAATATGTTTTTTCCTTTTAATTACATCAGTTATCAAAGAAAAAAAAAGCAGTGGTAACAAAAATACAAAGCTCTGAGGGTTTCTGGTTTTGTTTGTTTTGTACGAAGCTGAGCATCAGTGCAACTGTTTCAATTTAACTTCTGCTCTGAGTCTCTGCTGGCAGAGTACGAGTAGGCTTTGCCCAGCACCAGCCGGTCGCGCAGCAGCTTGAAGAAGGCGTAGTAATTGCTGAAGAGGATCAGAGCCAGCGAGATGGTCTGGTGCCACTTCTCTGAAGAAATGAGCGAGTAGAGCTGGTAGAAGATGACGGCTCCTTCCAGCAGAATGAGGATGTTGAGGATTCTCAGGGGTTTGCTGAAAAAGAACTGTGGAAGAGAGCGCACGGTGAGGCCACGAGGAGAAGCAGGCCCTTCTGGAGGTGCTTTGGGCAGGACATGGGAAGCCTGGAAGTGACTCACTGGGACTGAGGCATCGGGATGGCCCTCAGTTACCTGGAATGTTCCTGGGCAGAGGCCCAGTCTGCACAGCAGGGAGATGTAGGACTAACGTTAAGCACTGCCCTGAACCCCCTTGTTGCATTGGGGCTCCCCTGGGCTGTTCTCATGTTCACGGAGCTACTCGTGGCCATGGGCTTGAAGGTCTCAAGACCGGAGGGTCGTGATCCCGCCCCAGCGCCGTACCGAAACCCCCCAAGGAAAAGGGGCTCTTACGTGGAAGCGGAAGTGCGAGACGTCTGAGGGCACGGCCACGTTGTAGTGGCCCACGGCCTTGTACACGTTCTTGCTGTGCTTCACCAGCACTCCCTGCGGCCACATGCACTCCTCCGTCCACCTGCGGCACACAACGAGCACGGCTGTCCTCATCCTACCTGGGCAGCTGGACACGGGGCTCGCAGGGCTCTCCCGTATCCCACATCGGGGAGGAAGCCGCCTCCGGAGCGTTTTCCACAGCAGAAAGCTGGGGGCATTTGTGAGGGGGGATTTTGCTCCATGGAGGCATGGAGCCAGTGACAAAGTGCAGTTATCCATGGCCAGAAGCAGGAGGCACCTTGCCAGAGAACGGATCTGCTGGCCAGCCCTGGAAGGGGACAGCAGGGCCAGTGTCTGCACCCTCTAAGCTGCCAACCCCGCTCCTATTCCTCTTTTCTCCCTTAAGCAGCAACAGGAGGAAGAGACGGCTGCAAAGCTGAGCTGAGCTCATCCCAACCAGCCCGCAGCAGCTCGGAGAACCCCCCCAGGCCCAGGGGAGAGCTCCTTACTGGTGCTGGAGCACGTTGGAGCAGAGCGCCGGGTCGACCTTCTGCCAGCAGCCCAGGTGCGCAGCAGCCTTGTGGAGCAGGTCGCAGTAGCGCGCGGGCAGCAGGTACTGCATGAGGATCACCGAGGTGCTGATGGACACCAGCAGGAAGAGCTCACACGACCAGCGCTTGTCGTAGTACTGCGTGTTCTGCGGGGACAAGGACAACGGCGACGTGTTTGGAGAGTCTCACCCAGCAGAACACGCGGCGCTCGGGTGAAACGGGGGCTTTTCAGGCAGCTGTTAATGCTGCTTGAGAAAGGAGCACCCACGTGGGACGGCTGCTGCAGGGCTCCCGAGCACCCCACGGGGAAACGTCTGTGCTGCCGTCACCATTGGCAAAGCTGGGGAAACAGCTCCTGCTGCTCCCAGCTGCCATGGCAATGGTGGGATCACCCAGGCCCCAGGGGAGGGCGATTTGGGCTAATTCCTGACATTCCCTCTTGACTAGAAGACTTTTGTCTCATTGCACAACGTGCTATGAAACGAAGCGGAACAGCTAAGAAGTCTGTCCTCCTTGGCGTGGCCTCCCCTATTAAAGCAGTATCTTCCTGTCCTGGAGCTCTGCCCTCCCAACACGAGTGCACCAAGGACTGGTCACCCTGGAGTCCTCCAGCTCCACAGGGAGCCGGGAAGGATCCCTGGGCAGCGCCAGGGCAGGGGGATGGGGGTGAAGCACGAGCTGCCCGAGCAGCGCTGGCCCTCACGCACCTTCACAAACCAGACTGGCACGAAGGCCACGTAGTAAGCGCTGAGCATGGAGCTCACCAGCACCTCCTTCATGCGCCAGTTGAAGTCCATCTTCAGGTATTCCACCTCGTTGCGGATGAGGTCCGGGGAGAGGCAGCAGGCGTGCGTGGGCATGGCCTCCATGCCGTACATCTGCCGCGTGTGCTGCTTCCAGGTCTCCTTCAGGACCGTCAGGTAGGCTCTGCTCCTGGAGTTGGCCTCCCCCGTGTCCCTGGGTCCGATGTTGGCCACCTGGGAGAAGAGCCCCGTCCTGCGGAAGTCGCAGTTCAGCTGGAGGAAGGGGATGTACATGCCGAACCTGGCGCAGCGGGAACACACACAGCCCGTTACTTCCTCAGCGGCCCGTGCCGGGACCACCGGCCCAAACAGCACCCAAAAACCAGCATCTGGAACCCCCTGAAGGGCACAACAACATCTGCCCCCCTAAAACGGCACAACAAAGATAGTGACATTCACGCCAGCAACCAGGCAGCTTCCAACATCCCTCCTTCCTTGGCCTGCTTCATCCCTTGCACATCATCTATTCACCTAAAGCCACCCTGAGCTTCGGCACAGACCATCTCGCCTGCCTGTCCCCCTGTGTGACCTCAACGCAGGTCACCTTGAACAGCACCAGGTCTTAGATCTTTACCAGCTGCTTCTTCCTGCATCTTCCAGAGGGATGAGAGCAATTCCATTGCTGGACTGGAGAGGGAAGTGGTTTCCTTATGCTGGTTAAAATAAGGTGGGGAAGGTGCTTGTTTGATGCACTCTATCTATGAAAGGTACCTAAGCACTAAGGGAAACTGAAAAAATGGGTTCCTATTTACCCGGGAAAAGGCAGGCGAGCCCTTTGAGAGGTCATGAGCAACCCAAGAACTACAATTAACACTTACATTAAAGCTGAAACACAAATAAATCGTAAAGATATATCCTGCAACCAAGACGAAGTGCGACCAACAAGGAGCAAATGGGTAGATTAGGTTTTGTGACTGGGAAATGGAGCTGTTTTTTACTTCCAAGCTTCACTGCATCTGAGAAACATGAGTACATGGAAACAACGCTGGAAATCACACACAAAGGAAGGGAGATACTCACGGGTAACACAGGAACAGCAGATTGAGGAAAGAGTAGGTCCTGAAGAGGTGAATTATTGATCGACACAAACTCCAGCCTGTGCCAGTGAGAACAGCAAAGCGAGTGATCACCAGGAAAACAGAGCGGGGCAGGGACACCTTGCCGCTCTGGGAAGCCTGCCGGGAGAGAAGAAGCAGGGCAGGAGGAAGACTCGTGCGCTCTTCCTCCCGCAAGCAAACAGGAAAGGAGCAGCCCCACTTGGAACAATCCGTGCACAGAGAAGGAGCTGGTGGGAGACTTGGTTTGAGTGTCACCATGAAGGAGAGGCCTCTCCTGGATGGGCTTCTCCAAGCCCAGGGCCATGGACCTTTTTCCAGAGCTTTGGGGCTAAACTCTAGCAATTACCTACGTGACCAGCTTGCTCTCTGGGACGTTTCTGCACTCAGCAGAAACCAAACTAGATTTGTTTCTCCTTGTGGCAAGCTACAGAGAACAAATCTCAGAGAATAACAAAAAGAATTTTAAAAAAAGAGAGCCAAAAACTGTTCTAAGCAAGGAAGAAAGTGGTAGGATTACAGTCTATGTGAGATCATTAAGTGGAAACAAAAGTTTCTGATCTCAGTTTCTCATTTAAACATAACACAAAGTTCTTTAGGAAAGGGCAGAAGAGTTTGAAGCTGTAGGAGGGAGTCTGGCATTCACTTCCTAGGAAAGAGGGTTCCGAGATCCCCGGGGGACGTTACCTCCTTCACAATAGCCCCGATCAGCCGGCGTGCCAGCACGATGGTCGTCACCGTCAGCACGTTGAAGTCAATAAGATGAAAATTCTGCAGTGACAAAAAGACCATGATTCCATTTTCCATGAGACAGCAGAAACACCACGGAGCACAAAGCTTCCCCAAATAAGTGTTTCTCTCTGGGCTCTCTCTTTCAAGACCAGCAGAAGGGTTCCAAGAGGACAGCCAGGGTCCCAGATTTGCCAAACGAGAGGCACAATCCAGCAGGACTGGATTCACACAGCCCAGGAGCGAGTCCCTGAGCGGGGAGGACGCAGCGGCCGCGCGGGGCTCACCAGCGAGGTGTGCGAGGGCGGATGCGAGGGCGGGTACCACCACACCGTTTTGTAGATGTTGATGTAGTGGACAAAGAGAGCAACGAGGTGGCAGAAGAAGAGCTGCAGCTCGAACAGGACGCTCCTCTCCACGGGCAGCTCCGGGATCTTGCAGTGCCGCAGGGGAACCACCGTCTGCGTTGCCAGCGGCGGGCTGGAAAGGCCGGTCCCTGAGCCGCTCCTAGGGAGGGGAACCAGGAGCCGGTCACGTCCCCGAGCTAAACGCGGCCTCGTCCTGCGGCCCTCACCCTCACAGAGGTCGGCGGCTCTTAAGAGTGACTGCAAAACTGGAGCCAACTGCCCTTGGAAACAGCGGCCACAGCCCCAGGGATGTCTGCAAGGAGCTGCAATTTGCTCGTGCAAAGCAATAGCTGGAGCCAGCGCCAGGTCACTCGATGCTAAATCCCCTCTTTGGGGTCAAGTTCAAACGCTGTGGCTGCGTCGTGCTGCCTGGTGGGCAAGCACCGGTCTTTTTCATTGATTGCAGGTGTTTTTAGGTCTCCAGTTGCAATTTGCGTTTCCAAGAGCACTTGGATATGAAATACAGAGCAATTACACACGAGCCCTTTCTCATTCTTCAAGTTCTGTTCAATTACGGAGGAAAAACAAGTTTAGTCAGAGGTGTGCGCTCCTGTGGGAGCACGCACACAATTCCAGACACCCACCCATTTAATCAAAGGGAAGGAGATTAATGTGCACTAGCTGCATCTCTCCTGGCTTGCAATCTCTAAATAACAATAGTCAAAGGAATCTGGGCGTGGGTTTCAAAGAAGCTGCAGGGCACTAGGTGCCAATCTGCTCCTGAAAATCCCCAAAATCGACGGAAATCTTGGAGTGATTTCAGGGAAACTTCTCGGCCATGGATACGGGCAGGTCTAAAGGCTTTTAAAGTACAAGCCTGACAGCCTTGGGTCGGGCTGGCATGAGGACTTAGGAACCTCAACTCTCCTGAAATCCCCAGTCTGCAAAGTTCATAGGACCGATGCAGCTTCTTGTGTGCAATATCCTGCCAATAAATATAATAATTCTGCTGATAAAGAAAATAATACTCCTTTATAATAAAATAAACACCATTCTTGTACATTGCCCCTCCAGAAAGGGCTTCACATACAGCTACGAGGCCCTTCTCCGAGCACACAGGATCTCCAGGGGATGGGCCCCTCCAGCATGGGAGGCTCCCACGGGCACAGGAGCACGGAGCGCTTGGGAGCTGCTCTGCCTGACCCGGAATCAGCTGGAGCAGCTACCAGCACTGATCACTCCGAGGTCAGCGTGGGGTTTGTCCAACACCAGCTCCTCTAGGACGGGCTCCTTTGGGCTCGCTCTCCCAGCAGGAACAAAGAGGACTGTCCCTCTCTCCTGAGGAACCATCTCTGTCTTTTGGCCCAGGGCCACGGGCAGGGAGTGTGTTGAGACCCGACACTTTCCATGCAGAGCTCGCAGCACTGCTGCCTACACAGCTGGGCACTGCTGCACGTTGCTCCCGTCTCCTCGCTGCCTCACCAGCAGAAACGCAACCACCTCTGCAGACAGAACGTGCCCAGGAGGTGCAGCCTGCAGTCACCTACCTGGCCAAAGCCTATGCAGAAGCACCTGTCCCGACATCCACTTTGGGGCTCAGGAGTCACAACAAGCATCATTCTGGTGTTGGGTTTTGGGTAAGAACACCCTCTATCAGCGAGGGGGACGGAGCACTGGAACGGGCGGCCAAAAGGACTTGTGGAGTCTCCAGAGTCTCCTTCTCTGGAGATCTTCCAAACCTGCCTGGATGCAGCCCCATGCCACATGCTCTGTCTGGGTGACCCTGTGTGTGCAGGCTGAGGTTGGAAGGGACCTCTAGGGATCATCCAGTCCAAGCCCTCTGTTCCAGCAGAGATACCCAGAACACGGGGCACAGGGTGGCACCTAGGCGGGTTCTGGAGACCTCCAGAGCAGGAGCCTCCACAACCGCCCTGGGCAGCCTGTGCCAGGGCTCTGGCACCTTCACAGTGCAGAGGTTCCTCCTCACATGGAGATGGAGCTGCCTGGGGTGCAACTCACACGCATTGCCCCTTGTCCTGTCACTTGCCACCACTGAGAAGAGTTTGGCCCCTTCCTCCCTCCATCCTCCCGTCAGGTAATTATATATATTGATCAGATCCCCTCTCAGCCTTCTCCAGGCTAAACAGGCCCAATTCACCCAGTCTCTCCTAGCACAACAGATGCTCCATTCCCTTAATGGAGCCCTCCACGGGACCCTCTCTGGAAGCTCTATGATTCCAGCTTGCGGCCCCTCCCAGGCGTCCGCTCCGCACAGGTAACATCTCCAACTCCCACCCATCGCCCGGGCCTCGTCACCAACTCCCCCAGGGACCTGGGCAGAGGCGCCACGCGGTGGGAAGGGGACTCGGCGCGGGGCTCACCTGGTGCGCGAGCGCACGCCCGTGACGGAGGCGCTGGCGGCGTGGCCGGAGCCGCCCGCGGCGCCCGGCTCGCACAGCGGCGTGCGGCAGTAGGACGCGCGGTTGGGGCCCCTCCTGCCCCCGGCCATGACCACGCGGGGCGCGGGGGCTGCTGCTCCTCGTGCCCGCTCCGCAAGGCGCGACTGCTGCCTCTGCCCCTAGAGCTGGAGAGGAAGGAAGGGGCTCGTTAGGAGCTGCCTGCTCGGTGTGCGCAGCGGAAAGCAGGACCAGGCGGCTGTGCTGAACCCTTCCCGCTGAGCCACGGCCCCTCCACAGGCTACGGATGCGGCTCCCAGCGCTCCCGGGATGTGCAGCCGCTCGCTGAGCGCTCTGCGGGGATGGAGAAGCTGCAGTCTCACGTGCACGGGCTCCGGGCGAGCAGAAAGCCTCTCCTCGTGCTTCCCTTCCAACCCAAGGCAAGTTATACAGAGTTTAATTCGCATCTCTTTGGCGTTACACCCATTTCCTGGGCAGGGCAATACAGAGATGTTCGATCAGGTGCCCAAAGGATTTAAATAAAAGGGGGGGTTTATCTAGACCCCCTTGTGCTGAAATCTGGGCTGGAATCACCAGCTCGTTTCAAGAGCTGCGGCTTCTCTGCAGCCTGAACACGGCAGGAATCCTGCAGCATCGTTGGGGCATTTGGGCCTTTGTGTGCCAGAGCTCGGGGCACATTAGCCCAAACCTACCTTTTTATAGGTCTTGCTTGCCATGGTTTAAGCAACAACAACAATCCCAAAGTTTAAACCACCTTCTTGGTACTGTACATGATAAATCTGTTGTGTCTATACAGAACAATCTCTACCATTTAAAGACAGAGGAGGACAAGGTACCATTTACTGGAAGTCTGGGTTGTGAGGAAACCCGGCTCAGGCCACATCGACTGCTCAAGCTCCGCGTTCTGCCCGTCAGTCTCCAGCCCGCAGCACTCGGCGGTGGGCGCCTGCAACACAGAGACCTTGCTGGAGGGTTAGAGCTGCGCTCAGGCCAGGGTTAAAGCCGAGACTAACCCCAAAGAGCCCCTAGAAACTGTAGCCCTGGACACCAAGGTGCGGGGAACACGTGGGGCGAAGGCTGGGGAAGGAAAGACCCTTCCCGGGGTCCCAGAGGGGCCTATAGCACCTACAGAACCTATAGGACCTATGGAACCTAGCGCCTATAGCTCGGGGGGTGGGGGTGTTTCAGGGCGGCCCGGCAGGTCCCGGGGCACGGGCAGGGCCACGGGCAGGGCCACGGGCAGGGCGCGCTCCGAGGGCTCCGAGGGCCCCGGATCCCGGCGCAGGGTCCCGGGGGCTCCGCGAGGCGGGGCGAGGGCTCCGGGCACCGGGGGCTCCGGGGGGTCGGGGTGAAACGCGAGGCCTGGGGGCACGAGGGGGGCGCCGGGGGAGGAGGGGAGGCGCCGCACGCTGAGGGGAGCGGCGGGAAGAGCCCCGGGGCTACCGGGCCCTGCAGCCGGGGGTGCCGCCGCCGGTAACGAGGGCTCCGAGGGGCGGGGCCGGCTGAGGGCTCACGGGCGCCCCGCCCCCTCCCGGCCCCTGCCCCCCCCGCCTCGTCCCGTCCGTTTCTCCCCCCCCACACTCCCCCCCGTACCGGCCCCGGTGCCGCCGGGTCCCCCTCCTGCCCCCCGCCCCCTCCCCTCACCCATCTCCGGCCGCCGCTGAAGCGCCGCGCACAATATGGCGGGCGGGGCCGGCGGCGCGACGGCGGCCGCGAGCGGACAAACCTCCTGGAGGGCGCGCGCGCGCTCGCGCGCGCTCCCCCCTCCCATCCGCCGCTGGCAGGGCCACGTGCTCTCCCGGCATGACCACGCCCCCAGGCGCATAGCCCCGCCCACAGCCACACAAGCCCCGCCCACCAGGGGACTCCCCCCCCCCCCAAGTAGGGGCTGCCGCGACCCCAACCCATTCCCGGGCTGGGGGGGGGGGGGCGGTTGGACCCCCCAGAACCCGCCCGGGTTGGGGTCCCCTTGTGGGGGTTCAGGGCTGGGGGGCTCCTGGGGACACCTCCAGTGCAGCCCAGACCCCCCCACCTCCCTGCCCAGCACTAACGGGGGTCGGGACCCTCCAGTCCCTGCAGCCGCCCCATTGGGGACATCAGTACAGAGGCCGCCCCCTCCAAGGCCCCCATTCTGCACAAGGGCCCGGCCTGAGCTCAGTGACCCCCCAGCTCCAACACAGGCAGCTGCAGCTCCCCCCGCAGAGCCCCCGCAGCCCCAGCCCGGCCCTGGCTCTACCCTCCGTCTCTCCCCCAGAATCAAGAAACTTCCTAAGAAAACTTCAAACATTGTAGGCGTTTATGCAAACTCCGCAAGCTCAGAAGCGGGGCAGGTGACGTGCACAGCCTGCACCTGGAGGCTCTGCGAAACTGAGCAAGTTGGGGTCTGCGGTGACTTTGAGGGCCGTCCCTCACCTCACTCATCTCTCTCAGCCCTTAACCTCCCAGCCTTCCTCCTCAGATCTCCTTTTTCTATTTCCTATTTCATCTGCCTTTGAGAAGCTTCTATCAGGCACTTCTGCACTAGCGGCGTTTTGATGCAGCCTTTGAACCTTTTCAAAGGCACTGCCACAGTCGGTGCTGGCTCCATAGTGAATATTCCCTTCTTTCCACACCCTCCCTCCTCCTCTCACCCTTTGCACAGAGATCCCAAGGGTTCCAGCTCTGGATAAACAGCAGCTCTGCGGCAGGAAGAGGAACAGAAAACCTCAACAAAGAAATTCAATGTTAGGCTTTTATTATTATAAGGAATGACTAATCATTTTAAACATCTGTTGAACACATACTGCTAAATACCAGCCGCGCAATAGCTTGCCTGTTTCCTATACAAGTTATTTTAAAACTGTGATTCACCTTGATCAATTTTCACCATCTTTACCAAGGATTTGTGGTATTTTTCATTGAATTCCTCAGCTTGTGGGTGTCTGATGCTCTTGTACAGATGGAATATTACATAATCCTGTGAGCCACCCCTGCCTGGGCTAAAGGCAAAGCCATTTCTAAAATCAATGAGCTTGCATGGGACCAATCCCTCACTTCTCATTGTTTTTTTAAACCTTCATTGTGGAGAACCATCAAAACCAAGAGTATCCAGACATTGCTAGTTTTAATTCATTTTTCTGGATAGAACTGCAAGGGTAAGAAGTGGAATCTACTGCTGCTACGTTAAAACCTGAGCAAAAGTAGCAGCACATAGAGCAAAAGGAGCAGCTGTGCTGGAAAACGGCTCCAGTCTCAAACACCCTCCTCGCTCTCCTGCTTTTCAAGCTGATGAAGGAGACTCCAGTGCCCTCAATGCACTGCCCAAAGCCAGCAGTTCCCCAGTCTCCATCCACAATGAAGTGGAAGACATCTTCACTGTGCTACTTTATCTTATGTGAGATCAAGCACCATGAGATTCATCCCACTTTGCAAAGAGGTGCCAAAGGAGACCAGCAACAAACATTTCTGTCACACAGATGGTAGCAGCGGAAGGCTCAGCTGAGCAGCAAAGGTTTCTGCTCACAGGAACTAAGCTTCCTGAATAGAAAAAAGGAGCAATATCAACATTAGGGATGGAAGTTCCCATGGGGGATGACTGGCCTGCGGAATTTCCTTCCCCTCAATGCTTACAAGCGGGCCACGTGGTCAGCAGCTCACTCTAGATGTTACAGGTTTATCAATGAAAGAATGGCCCTAAAAGCCCTGTTTAACTCCTAAAAACCCCTGCACATCCTTGTTCCTTAGCAGCATCTGCTTTCAAGGCCCTTATTGAGGTAAAATGCTGGCTTGTCAGCAAGGCTAAGGAATTAAGTTAGAAATAAAAACATTATTGGTATGTGCAACATCCCTGGACAAGGCTGTGACTACCAACATCATGTTGTACAATACCAAGTATAAAAGGAATTTTATCCTATTTGCAATCTTTGCCAAAATCCTAAAAAGAGTAAGATGGGGATATGTTATTTGGGAAATGTGGAGGTTAAGGATCATTGTGGCACCTGTTTGCCAGGTGCACACTGCAGCCAGGAGTCAGGATAAAATGGAAGCTATTTCGGTGACGTCAGTGCTCCAAGGAACTCCTATTCCTCACAAATTTTAGTGAGTCCTGTGTCTCCTCTGGAATGTCTGGCACATTAGAGCACACCTGAGACACACATCCAATGCCGATGGCTCTTTGGGGATCTCACATGAGCTTGTGCATGCTCTAGCCTGGAGCATGAGTGTAGCAATGCAATGAGAGGGAGGACAATGTTTGATGCAGTGTATGTTTTCAAAATATTTTTAGCAATACACAGTTATTTGCAATATATTAACACTTACATTCCCCCATAACATTAAAACTTTTCACATAAAACAAGAAACAAAAGCAACGCACAAGAAAGTTGTATTACTCCAAAGGCGGCGTCACAAGATCCACTTCTCCTGGTAAGCAACTGCATCAGAACAGATGATCTCTGTCAATTCACTTCCACTCCATATAAAATTTGTGCCTATTAAGAATAAAAGAAGAAAAAAGGGAGAGATTGCTACACCACCACAAATCGATGTTCCAATTACATTGCAAATGAAGATGCACTGCAGAAACAAACCACAGAAATTCAGCCACGCTGTAATTTTCTCCAACATAAAACTACTCATTCAATCTTAAAGTCAAAGATTAGAGGGCACTTTCACTCTGTTGCAACATTTCCACATAGCACCACTTTCTTGTTCCTCGCCCTTAAGAGGCACTTAAGTAACTTCACAGTTCCAAATAAAATAAGACCTTCTAGGTCCTGTGCCCAGGGCTAGTCACACGTGTGTTGTGAAGCCTTCATGCTTTGTCAGCAATACCAGGTTTTATTTCGTTGTTCTTTACGGAGCTCACACTTTCAGTGATTTTGAGGTTTGGGAACCCTAAAGGAAACGCTCCAGGCTGCTGCCTTTGGGCCAGGAGAGATGTCCCTGCTGCGCAAGGAGGTTGTCCCGTTGATGTCTTCAACCACAAGGCATGAGGCTTGTGGATCGTCTCCCACTCCGGTGCCAATCCAGGCACCGCTCGCTCGTGCTCTTATTAAGATATTTACAGGAGAACAAGCGAGCCACGGTGGCCACAGCGACCGCCAGAGGGAGCCCTGTGCCCATGGGTGCTGGCCACCAGCAGCACCCTAAGGTGCTCATGGTTCAGCCCTGCTCGCTGTTTTGCACCCCTGCTAGGGGCTCAATGTCTCTTGTCCAGGCTGCAGGAGCCCGGGCTGAGCAGTGACAACTGCACAAACAATGACAACAGCATGAGACAAAAGGGTGTTAAAGTTCCACAGGAATTTAAGGGAAAAATTCTTCACTGTGAGGGAGCCAGAGCCCTGGAACAGGCTGCCCACAAAGGTTGTGGAGTCTCCTTCTCTGGAGATCTTCCAAACCTGCTTGGATGCAGCCCTGTGCTCTGGGTGTCTCTGTGTGTGCAGGTGGGTCCGACTAGACCTCTAGAGGTCCCTTCCAACCTGAAGGAATCTAGGATTCTATGAAAGAACCAGCTCAAGAGCTCTGTGAAGAGCCAGGTTGTGTTTCAGAGCGTGCAGATGTTCTCGTGCCGTGCAGTGTGCAAGCTGTGTGCGAGCATGGCCTGGCTGGACGGTGCTTGGTCTTCAATCTGCAGTGTGGGATTTTAATGCATGAGGAATTGCTAAGGATCTCCCCCTTTGGCTGCAGCATTCCTAGAGCATGGACAGCTTCAATACCACCATACTGCAGAGGGCACTTTGGGAATCATCCCAAAGATCTCCCTAACCACATTTCCCTCTCCCCAAATCCACGTAAACATCCCACTCCATGGGATATCACTGGGAGAGCTATAGGAAGGTGCATATTGAAGCCTCCTCCACACCATGACCTCTGTGAGACCATCAGAATCACAGAATCTACAAGGTTGGAAGGGACCTCTAGAGATGATCTAGTCCAACCTTCCCGCTCCAGCAGGGACACCCAGAGCAGGGGGCACAGGGCGGCATCCAGGCGGGTTTGGAGACCTC
>JAUBOD010000561.1:2907610-2924951 GCA_032353885.1 Nothura maculosa
CTCACAGTCAACAAGTTCCCCCTCAGCTGCAGGTGGAACCTCCTGTGCTCCAGCTGCACCCATTGCCCCTTGTCCTGTCACTGGCCTATCAGTCCGTGGCTGGAGTCACAGGAGTCATTTATAGGTCCAGCAAGAGGGGCTCCTGCTCAGCAGCTCGGCCGGTGCCACCTCCACCTTCCCTGCAGCACAGGGCAGCAGCTGGCACCAGGGAGCAGGAAGGGACGGTCGCACTTACCCGCTCCATGTTGCCCCGGCTCCTCTTCCCCCTCGCGCCTCATCGCGGCATCCTCTCGACTCCTGCAAATTGGAGACACTCGTGAGTTCCCCCAACGTCGGCACAGGGCAAAAGCAAAGATCCCTGCATGCAATTACACAGGAAGGAGAAACATGCAACTAAGCTGAGCTTTGAACGGGTCACAGTAAATATCAATACTGGCGTCTAAAAAAGGCCATCATTTTACATTTTTAAATAACTGAGCAGACTTTTTTTTCTGGCAGTAGCAGGACTATCTATATTCGTTGTCATTTTACATCTTTGGATATTTAAGCTTGCAGATTCCTTTTTGCCCACATTACATTACAGTGCATTTTCAAAGGGCACATTATTAAAGTTATTGCTAATTTATGCAGAAGCATGGTTTTTAAATGTCTATTTTAAACATTTTTTGCAATTCTTTTTACATTAAAATTAACACTTGAAGAATGGTTTCAATAAAGTTTATGCAAGTTGCTGTCACAGTTTATGTAAAAGAGAAATGTGCTATTAAAATCAGACATTTATGTTACCTTTTGTTTTTTGCGATGCATGTTAGCTTTACACATCCTGATTCTCCTGCGATAATTTTCCTTTAAAAGGGGGGCATAGGGTGATCTTTTCATCAAGCAAGACATTATGCCCTGAAAGCTGACTCCAAACCATTGTTGAAAATTCAGTTATTTACACTTTAAATACAATCTACAAATACAACTTTTTGTTTTAAAGTATTCCCCTCATTCATGCACTGCCACAAGCAGTTTGGCTCCTAAAGTTCTATTTTTCACCCCCGAGCAGTTTAATTCTCTCCCCCTAGAAAGCCAGATTTATTTTGCATTTGGGAAATACAAACCATTTTTCCTGTTTCTCTGAGAAGCAGCTTCTTTTGAACTAATATAAAATATATATATATATATATACACACACACACACATATACACCCTCTCAGAAGGATATTAGGAACAACTGCAGCACCCTTCCCAATGAGGGACACATTGGAAAGTGCCTTTCCGAGTCCAGGCTACCTTAAAGTTGGAAGGGCATCACCTTAGTCAAAGGGGTCAAGGAGTTTTGGGGTGTTTATACGAAACAAAGCAAATTTCAGCTTCCTCCTTTTTGATTTTTCTCATTCATTTTGTCGTTTACTTTTAAATCAGCCATTTTAGACTCAGGCTGGAGCCTGGAATACCCTGGGAAGCCTGAAATCTGGATCATTAATTCAGTTAAGAAGCATAAACTCTCTCCTTCCACTGGAGAAAGACAGATTTCTGCATTAGCCCAGGATCAAACTGCCCTCAACTTTCAGGGGGTGAAAAACAATCTTTTTTTAAAAAAAAACTAAGCTCATTCAACGAGCTTCATCAACTTTTTGCAATTCTTACAAAAACCACCATTTTTAGAATGTCTCGTATTTTAAAAAGACAATTAGCTTTAGCATTAATTTAAATTTATTTGAAAAAAATAAGAATAGCTATTTTATTGCTCAACAAAAAATGACAATTCATCACATTTACTTTGATTAAAAAAGGACTAAACTTTATTGACAAACTGCGGCAGACACTTTGACAAGTTTTAGCTACCTATTTAGGCAGACTTACACATGTAGCATTTAATCTTCAAGAACAGAGTGGGAGGACAGTGTACAAATCCCATTAGGACTTTACCCTATGTACAAAGTGAAATTTTTCCTCATTTTTTTTTCAGCTGCAGTGTCCCTTTTTAGGTAAAGCTAGTGTTGAGATACACTTGAACAAGTCAACGGGATTGCTAATATTGACAATTTGTGGCAGTTTTAAAATTGCACTGTATTATCTGCCCCAGACGCTATCAAAACGAGAAGACTCTAATTTTACAGAGTTCAGACCTACTCACTCAATACTCAGTTTTCTAATATCAAACACTAGGCAATTAAAGCCATGCTTTAATTTATTCTTCTCTTAAAAGTTCTTCATATAGAACCAAGCTAAGAACCCCTTCACATTGGAAAAGCTGCTTCCCAAGCATCTCTCAACACTGCATGTTCGGGGCTAGATTTCAAAACCCACATAAGAAAAGTCAATTTTACAAACCTAATTTTTTTCTTTTAAGTCAATTATCTTTAAAAAGTGCTATTTAATTTGCTCAAGGATCCTTTGTATTAAAATTTAAACTTAAGATTCATCCATAATCTGCTTTTAAGGAAAGTCTGATATCTGTGGTTACTTTTAAACGGTGGCAGCCACTACCGTTACATTATGATTTTTAATTCTTAAAAAAAAAATCGCCCTGAATTTTGAAATGTAGCCTATTTTGGGATTCTGCAACTACAACTTTTATGGGTTGCTTAAAGCCAAGCTTAAAAGGTTAACAAAACCTTAATTTCATAACTGTTAAGCAAGCATGTCACTTTCGAAACTAACATTTTAAGTCAACTTTTTTCTTATTAAAAAAGGTACAGTTGGTTTACCTAAACAACAAAGAAAGAAAAGCAATCTACACACTTTAAAAAAAAAATTAAAAGTCGCTCCTCTAAATCTATTTAACTCATCTTAAAATACTACGTACAGAAGCCAGAATGCAGGGTGAGGATGGAGTGGGAGAAAAAGGGCCACGAAGAAAAACAGTTAGACAATTACTTGTCTGGTGTGGGTAAAGCAACAGGAATCCTGGGAGATACAAGAATCAGTAACAACTGTTTGCTCATTACTGCTATTTTTCCCTCATGTTTGTGTTTAATAACGTCCGTATGGGTGCTCTCTGTAGGCCCCCTTCACTGGCCTAGCTGGTGGGGCCTTCAGGGAGGGCCTTGTCCCATTCCAGTCATCTTGGCCTGCAGAAAAGAGAGCAATAAGAATATATGAGAGCAATAAGAATATATCAGAGCAGTAGGAATATATCAATGGGCAGAGCATGTGCTGGGCTGAGGGATGCACCGGAGGGAGCAGCACCAATGTAGGAAGCAACTTGGAGCAGAACATGAGATATTCCTCTGGCTTGCAGGGCTTTGGATGTCCTGCTTCAAAGCAGTTGGATGCTAAAACGCATCTACAGAATCCCTGACGTTAAATTCCACAAAATCCTCTATATTCAAGCTCATCTCTTTACAAGTATTGAAAGAGGTGACTGGCACAGCAATCTCCTGGAAGCCTGTAGCTCTGACGCCCCTGCTAAGCTCAGGCTTGGACAAATCTGGTGCCTTTTATGAGTAATTAATTTCAGCGCAGCTGAAGCCAATTCATGGAGCAGCTTTGGCAGCCGGCCGCTGCTCCCATCACAGTCCTGGCCCTTTCACACAGGGAGCCAGCAGCATTTTCCAGTTCTGGAGGTCTCACTGTGCGGAGGATATCGCTACAGGTAGATTTTCTCTCCTTCCAAAATGCCAAGCAAGAAGTCTCAGTGCAAAAGACTGCCAGGATGACTAAGTTGCTAATGCTGTTCTAGGATGGCAGAGCTTCTCGCTGAACCTTGAGCCATTGGTCTGCTTTTTACTGCGACTCCTTCCTTCCTTTCTGCAATAACCAAGAACATTTGTAGCAGGAGAGACCATAGTACTCGCTTACCTCTGAGAGCGGCCACAATCTGGTGACACCGTGCAGGTGTTTGCATGCTGTTGACAGGACAGCCCAAATCCTGCTGCAGAACAGCTCCTCAAGCAAGTAATCCCAAATGCCATCGCTCCTGAGCTAGCTGGAGCCCCACATATCCAAGGTCAGCTTTCATTAAGGCTTGTGTTTGCAACATTCCTAGGTGCAGGTCTGCCATTCTCTCCATGGTGAGCAGTTTATGGAATAAGTATCCAAGCCTCTGGAGATAGCTCAATACATTGCTCCCTACCACCACAGAAAACAGTCTGATTTCCTCAGAACTGCCTCCACCCCGATTTAACAGTTTATTTTTCTAATTTTGTGTTTATGAAGGCAAAGACCAAAAGAAATTACTGTAAATCAACAGATTAGTGGTGGCAACTTCATGCCAAGGGTACAATGAGCACTTTGGCCTTCGCATTGCAGGCAACAGTGCTCTCCTTCCAGATAGGAGGCACAAAAGCCTCTTTTGTGGTGTGTGACTAAAATAAACAACAACCCAAACCATTTAACAGCTATTCCATCCAGAGGGAAGAAAAACATCCAGCACTACCGACAGCAGTTGACTATTCAAACTCATCTTAGATTGAAAGAGCCCCCTGATCGGGCACGTGAATCTGAACCAATAGGCACAGAGGAAATGCTGATTTTCTGCTCACTTGGAGCAGAAGTCACTATGATGGGGAAAAACTGGGGATGGGAGGGGATTCTCTCTGCCTCTGTCTACATAAAGACACACTCCCACTCTCCTCAGTCTAGACTAAGATGCTGGTCTTAAACTAGCTACCTGCAAATCATTTTGACCAGTAATGTCATATGTTGTCAAAAAGAAGCCTTAATGTCACATTTAAATCTTTTTTTTTTTTTTTGAAGTGAATATTTAGTGCAGAGTCAGTGTCAGCTGGAGGGGCTTTGAGGATACGGAAGCAGATGGAAGTGTGTGTTCATCCAGCTCAACAAAATATAATCCATGAAAATCAGACTACAGCACAAATGGCGTTGTGGGTGGAAATCTAAAGCTCTTAAAATACCTAAAGCTCCAAGAAAATTAAAAGATATTCCTATAGATAAAGCCTGCAATTTTAAAAAGGTCACCTTTGTGACCATCGGGGTAGTAAGATTCTAACAACAGATTCTTTTGGGTTGTTTCGATCTGGGTAAATCTGCAGGGTGTAAATATTCTGCCATGAAAACTATTACTGAATCTTCTGTGTATCAATAGTTTTTGCTAGGAGGGTGGAGTGGCACTGAAAAACAGCTATAAACACTTCTCAACTTTGTGCAGCCCCTTCCCAGTATTCCCAGACATACCATAAGCTTCATAGGTTTCCTGTGCCTCCCCGTGTCCATAATCATAGTATTCTGTGTCCCTGGAAGAGTAATTATGCTGGTTATACAGTGCTGAAATAACACTCCTAAACCAACACAAGTGGCACAAACACTTGCAAGGCAAAGCTGCCCCACAGTTCACAGTCCAGTGTGTGTTCACAGTTGCAGTGGCTCTGCTGGTTGCTTTTACAGAATTGTTAGGAACACAGAACACACCCAAGGCTAATTGCCAAGCACTACTAGCTTGCAGCAGAACAGGCACCTTCCTCGTAGCTCAAACTCCAAAATACAATTTTTCACTTAAAAAGAAAGAAAAAAGTCATGCATCGTTTTCGCAGTAACAGATGGGAGATAAATGAGCTTACCCTTGGCCCTGGCTGTAGTAACCTTCATACCCCTCATAGCTCTGGTCTGCATATGCATCATCATACCCCTGAAAAAGAAGATTGCAAACTGTGTTAATGGACAGGCCAAAGGTTAAGTCCTCGCCAGGAGCAGTGGCAAAGCTGAATTTGGGCTCTTGCAGTTTCCAGAGGAGTCTGTGAGTCGCTGTCTGCCACAGGGCAGGCTCCATACCAAAACTGAGACAGGCAGCTAAAAGGTGCTATACCCTGTGGCTCTGAAGGAATGAACTGCATTAAAATGTACAACACATTTTAAAGTGAGTTGCATGGCCAAACTCAGTTTTCTTCAACAAATTCACATGTCGAGAGGCTTCTAACTGTTGTTTAACACAGAGATTTACAGATTACCCAAACAAGAAAAAATACCAACTATATGATAAGCTTGTTTGGAAAGGGGAGACACCCTGCGCTCTGGGTGTCCCTGCTGGGGTTGGACTAGATGATCTCTAGAGGCCCCTTCCAACCTCAGCCATTCTGGAATTCTGTGATTCTCCAGTGCAATCTCACAGCTGTCACCCTTATTTCAACAAGGCTGAGTATCACACAATCACCTACCTGAAAACAATATAAATAAACAAGCAAGAGGCATGTAGTTTCTTACATATTCCTCATAGGTTTCTGGCGCAGGAGGAGGAGGAAGCGGTATCCTCTGGATGCCAGCGGCGCGCGCTCGTGGTGCCGGAGCGCCCCGCACTGCTGGGGGGGGAGGCATCCCGCGGGCTACGGCAGCTCCCCTGGCAAGGGCACCTCGCACCGGGGCTCCTCGCACCAGGGCCCCCCGAGGCGGAGGAGGAGGAGGAGGACCAACACCACGGCCCCTGGAAAGGAAAGAGACAAGGGATTGTGAGGAGTTACTGCTCCTGGATGGAATGCGGGAGGTGTATGTGCTTCATGTCCCTGCTATAAAATGCGATCACTCGATAAGTACAATTAGCATCGAGCGAGCCACAATTTCCTCAGCGAGAAGGCAAGTCCAAGAATTGTGAATATTGCTGCGTGGTAGGATTTAAGAAAGCTCATCTTGGATTCTGCTGCATTAGATGTACACACGGAGAGATGAATCTGATCAGCGGAGCCTGCCGCCAGCTCCTGTTACTGCAGAGCTGCAGCCAAATCAGTTCCCTGAGTTCATTTGAAACAACCTTCCATCACTAATTAGCAAGGTCAGGTAGATCTCCAAAGAATAAAGATGAACAGAGAACCCTTAAACATTCAAGAGCTCTCCCCCTCCATGAACTACGTATGAAGGAAGAGTTACAGTAATAGATTTACCACCAATTTAGCCCAATGCCTTGATGACAATGACACAATAATGGTGTCCTATGACTTTCAAAGAAAGGTCAGTTTAAATTTAAAATGCTTATTCTGCTCAAGGCTACTGAAACAAACCCTACACTTGATTTCATAGGCCAAGCTTCTATTTCACCATCTCTCCATTCTTCCAATGTTTGCAAGGTTACTTAATAAAGCTTCTTATTTCTGATGCCAAGAACACAGACTTTCATTAAGCTGAGTTGCATCATTGAATCATGGAACATAAAAATCAGTTGATGCCCATTTGCTAAAAGCAAACCCTTCAACACAGCGGCCAAAAAACCTTGGCCCAAAGCCAGTGTTCAAGGCCAACAGCTGATGTGCAAGAACAAGTAGCTTAAGCTCCTCTCACAGTGCAACTCTGAGCAGGATGCAGCGTTTCCAGGTCTGTGTTTTGGGGAAAGATACCTTGGAACAGGCGGAGGCGGCGGTGGAGCTGCTCCCCTTCCCCGCCCAGGGACTCCTCGACCGCGGCTCGGCTCCGGCACGCCGTTCAGATAGGAGAGCTCCAAGAATTGCTCCTGACAGATATCATCCATCATATCCTGGAAGGGAAAAGGAGTCAGCTCCAAACAACCAGCCAGCCTGTGCTCCAAGAGCTCAAAGGCTACCACAGCGTAATAAAAATCACTGAACAGTTGTCAATTTAAATCTACTGATTTTACTGAGATCTCACTCCCAGGGACACTGTAGCCATCTGATGTCTGGTATCCCAGAGATGCCAGCTGATTTATCCGCAAAAGCTGGCGAGTTCAGAGGCTAAATCAGATTAGATACCCCACCTTGAGCACCTACAGGTCCCCTGCAGCTGCAGGGCACTGAGCTGGTGCAGTGGCACTGAAAACTGCACTCGCAGCAGGAGGAACACGACAGAAGGCAGCCTGCTGCTCGTGAGCAAACACCAATTTGCAAATCCAGGCTGCCTTTTCAGAACGCAGGGTGTTTCTGCTCCGTGAGTTTTCATTTCCCCAGGGGATCCAGCTTGAGGAATTAGCACAAATCCCTGGTAACCCTGCAGAATTCCCTGTGCACTGGCCCTTCCCTGCGGGCACACGCTGCTGTCGGAGGGGATCTTGGCACTGCCATGGCAGCTCTATGAGGCAGCCCCGCTCTGACCAGATGCATCTGCACAGCCCTGCCGGCTCCCGAAGCGACAACAATGCTGATTTGCACAAGTTGGACACATCGTTTGAAGGCACCGGGAGATAAGAGGCTTAAAATAGCAAGTGAGACACTTGCTGCAGCGAGCCGAGCTCCTGCACGTGCCAGGGGCTCCTCGGAGATCACCCCTCGCCTTCAACACCCAGCACTGCTCCTCTCTGTGGCAGACTGGGCACAAATCATCCCGGCTCCAGAAGCTTTTCACACCTCCCCACTACCAACTGCTTTCGAGTTCCAGCCGCCCCTCACATTCCAGGCAGAGCCTCCGAGCTCGCTCTTCGCAGCTGAGCAACAAGGACTATGGTGTTGGGATATACTCACTCCTGTAGCACCTGCTCCTGGGACCTACAGAACTGCAGGTTGGGCTGCCTAGAAGCTTTTCATCTTCCCCATTTTCTTTTTGTTTTCCCCAAGTCAGGGAGCTAAACTACCGTTTTAGTAGCACTCCAATGCTGCACTTTGTTAGGGATGATATTGTAGTGCTACTGTATTATTTACAGTAAAAGCGTTGCTAGCTTGGATAGCAAAACATGTCCCCAGATAAGCAAGTAATACAATCTCTATAAATGCCGAAAGCTGCTTCACACCATACATGTTTAAAGCAGCAGAAATACTGACTTAACAGATGTGCCCCAGAAATTCACTGCAACGTTGAGTACTGCTAGTGAGACCTGGCCAGTCATCCCTCCTTCCTCTGAGCTCCCTCTGCACTGTTCCAGTTTCTGATCTGGCCACTAAAATTACCTAGCTAGACCTCCTTGCAGCAATTCCAACTGAGAGGAAGCAATCAAGAAGTCATCTTCCAGGCCAGGCACTGCTAAAAATACTCTCCTGCTAGAAGTGTGACAGGGAGGTAGACAAGCTACCCACCTGCCTCAGTGTCCATGGCCAGCAACGGCAAAGAAACACTTGCTCCTTAAGTGCTCTATAGAATGAGTGTTTTACCTCGAAAAATCCCCAATTATTGGCACAGGGTTAATATGGGCCTTCAAGTAAGATTATTGGGATCACTTTAAGCTGCAGCGCTCGCTCCTGCACCTCCAGCCTTCCTGAGCTCCATCCTTCCTGGAATACAAGCCCTCCGCTATGCAAATCTTACCCCAGCTTGCACCAGATTCATATCCCATCTACCTCCCTCAACAAGGAAAGAGCATCACTTTACATACTGGAACAAGGAACTTCTTGACTTCCTCCATGGCATGAGCCATTAGAGCGTAAGCTTCACACGGGGGGCCAAAAACTTCAATGAAGACATGTAAATCCATATTTAGATGAGCGTATTTAGGATCCCCACCTTTACGCAGTTCTTCCTCCTGAAACAAAGCAGAGGAGAGTCCTAAAACTGAATAAGATGGAGAAGCTGGTTTTATTTTTAAAGATTTCCTAATCTCTAGCAGAACGTGTCCTTAAGAGATTTTTTTGGTCACCTCTGGCCACAGAGCATAGCAATAGGCTAAGCACCTAAGCATGCAGTTTTATAAAAAAATTCTGCATTTCTCCATCTCTCAGCTTTTCATATCCAACCTGTTGGGTGATCGTGATACTTTTGTTAATGCCTTCATGTCAGGCACCCTTTCCATGAGATTAAGCACACACAAGTAATGTTTTCCTCTTATATACCACCTTCTTGCCCAGGGCACTGCTTTACAGCAAAAAAACTCATGCCTAATGCCTCAAACAAGCATCCTCCTCTTCAGCTCTGCTCTTAGATACTTGCATTCATTTATCTTACTTTAAAATGCTAGAAATAAATGAAAAATTTAAAAGCTTCTCATGCTGCTAAAGTAAAAGCTAAATTAAGTTACAGCTCTGCTGACTGTTTGTTAGCTCAGTTTTAAGAACAAGAAGGAAGAAAAAAAATCCATGTCTTCTGCTCAAAAAAGGCTCCTGGCACTTCATGATTCACTAAAGATTACCAGGAACATATTGCTTTGACATCTGCAGCGAACCATGACAATCTCAGGAGCTCAGAAGGGACAACTGGGAAAGGGAATTGCTTGTTTCTAGAGGGGAAACATTACTTTAGCAAATGACCTTTCACCAGTTTGAATTATTTTTTACTTTAAAAACTTGGAGCTCACCTTACACATAACTTACCTCTCCATTCAAAGGCACTGGCTGACAGAAATGCCTGGTCTCTGTAAGCCAGGCTCACAAAGAACAATTATCACCTCTATTCCAAATAATGTCACTCCTGACACACCAGGACTATTTAGGGACGGTGACTTTCTACCGCCTTGGCTTTTACATTTTAAAAGTTTCACCTTCTGTGAAATGCTTTAAGAATCTCTATTTTTCACAGCAATGTGAAAAGCATTAATCCATACACGTTTTCCAAGGAGCTACCCTTACCTTTGCTTTATCTCGCATCGAACCTTTCCCAAGCACAGATATCTTAGCACCGGTTTCTTCCTGAAGTCTCTTGATGGTGTTCCCTTGAGGTCCCAAAATTTTGCCAACAAAATTGAACTATAAAGAAAGGAAAAGCTGTTTAAGCTTCAAAAGTCTGCAGCCTTAGCAAAAGCTGCTCTTAATGCAATGCTGGTTGACAGAAAGTTTAGTCAGGTCTTTTTTGCCTCAGAAAAATTCAGACCAAAAGATACAAAGGAAAATTTAAGTTTCAGAACATTATTTTCATGAAAAATATATTCCATCACAGAAAAAAAAAAAGGGGGAAAGGTTAATAAATGTAAAAAAAATAATTCTAATTTCTGTTGTCCAGTCCTTTTACATGTAAAACAATCCACAGATGAAAGCCTATTCCAGTAAGGAAAGATCAAAATAAAGCATCACCATTTAGCTTTACCCCAAGACATCCAAGAAATGCAAAATATTAGAAATAAGATCCTGCAAGCTCACACAGGAAAAATTCCACAGCGACAGTGGAACACTGGCAAAGCTCCCGATGACACTTCACTTTCCCAGTTACTACCACTGACAATCCACCATAACAAACCCTTAAAAACAAGCACATCACAGATTTGGTAAGCTTGTTTCTGGCCCTCACCTTGGGGTACTGTTTGACAGGTATCAGAACTCGTTCTTTCAGTTTCATATTCTTGTGGGAAAACAAATCCAGGTAGTTCTCTTCCTCCTCCTTCTTTGTTGTTTCACCCTTCTGAATTTTTTCAATTTCTAAACAAGATAAAAATAGGGCTGCTTATATTCCTCAAACAAGCAACATTTTAGAGTTGGTATCACGACAGGATATACCACCCTTATTCTCTGTGTTTACCTGAGCATTTCAAATTGCAGCAATAGAATCTGGATAGACACACTGCCCTTTTAGTGCCAACCCAGCTTGTTTCTCCCTCCCTTCGAATCTAGAGTTCCAAGATAATGAACAGTAATAAGAAAGAATAGTAGAAAATGCCCTAGGAATAAATTTTGGCAGGTTGAAGAGGAGGAGACCTTTAGTTCTAGACATCATTTGCACTGGGCCTTCCTCCTCCTACAAAGATACCAGCCCCAAGCACAAAAACACTCCCTCCACGGCAATAATTATCTGCTAATGAGGCATTTTTTTACAGCACACGTTGATGCACTATTTCAACAACTAGCAGAGAGCCACTTTCTCAAACGGGGCAAGAAGCTTTTGGTGAGAGATGGCAGCAGACTGGCATCCTATAAAGAAAGGCCCAAATGGGGAAGACTGAAGACCATCCTCACAGAGGGCATTTCTATCATAGGTTCTCCCAGCCAGTTCGTTACTTCCAGGAGGATTAGTGTCCTCTTTGAATAAGCCAAACACCAAGCCCCAATGTTTTGATAAGAATCTCTCTCATAGATGACTGCCTTCTCTTTCCCACATCTGCCACGTACAGTGTTTATTCAGCGGTCAACAGCAAGACAAGCAGTTCCCCCAACGTGGCACTAAAGCAACATGATTAGTCCCAAATTACTGAGAAACCTCCGTGTAGTCTTGGGTCCAATGTAGAGTTTTGTCGCGCTGTGTGCAGCCATCACGACCTATTTACAGATGACTATCAGGTGAGGAGCGTGACCCTTCCTTAAATTATGCAATTTCATCAGCAAACCCGAGAACTATTAATATCTTCTCTCTGAGTCAAAATGCTCTAAATACAACTTCACATCTCAGGGGGTGGAGGGAAGAGAGAGAGAGACTTTCAGAAGATTACACACATAACTGGATTAAAGCTGCAAGGCAGAAATGAAACTGAAGATTGTTGTTATTTACCATGTTTTAAAGAGGTCAGCTGCAATATCTTGCTTTTTATTTTTCCCTGTGATTTCAGTCCATGTCAAGAACTACATATCTAAGATTAAGTTTTCATTTCCAGGCTTACAATTTTGGAAGATCTGGCACAATCTGATACTTGACATATTATCCTCCTAATATTGCACTCACATAATCCAAGCAAATAGGAATAAGGGGCTGCCTGGACAGGCAATCTCAATAATGTGCTTTAAAAGACAAGACTGGCAGCCTGGGAATGATGCAGACTGCAAGGAAGTCGAGCAGCTAGATGGGCAATCAAATAACCTAACAAAACACACCGAATGATCAATATTTTAAATGATCAATTATGGTCAAGCTAGTACAAACTGACTTGTAATTTAGAAATCTAACCACAGAACTAGCAGATTATGTTGCATAATTATGGAAAATAAATTTTGCACTTCTACTTGCAACAGCACCTTTGCTTCCTTACAAGCGTTACCATGACTCCTAAATTAAGAAAAAAAACAGCAGGTTTTGAGAACGATAGCCTCATTTTTGCTTTGAAATTATTTTCTGAAGATGCTATGCAAAGGTAAAGGCAATTTCAAGAATCAATGAACTCTTGAAATATGCAAAAGAGCTGTCCTCTCCTCTCTGCTTAGTTTTATTTACAGATTTTTGTTACTATAATAATACATCAGAGAAACAAAGCTATGGAAACTTATGATTGCCCTGTTGGCCTTACCACTGGCAGGGCACAGCCCTAGATCTGCTGGTGCAGAGAGATTCCATCTCAAAGAGTTTGCTTCTGCAAACACATTAAGTTTCTGGAAACGCATTCTGCATATGAACAAAAAGGCCCTGCTATGTATACCCTAAGACTAAAGGCGTCCTCCATCCTTCTTAATGTAAAATTAAACTAGCCAGAGGCATCTCTCTTGCCAAAGCACAGAAAGCGATGGCATGGAAGCCTCTGAAGACGAGGGAATTACACTTCACATCAACCACACAGCAAAATCCATTCTGCCCCTGCAAGAGGAGCAACAACATCTGGGAATTGTTCCGTGGGGCTGACAGATCATTAACCATTTGCCAAGAGAAGCCCTGGACTGACTGTTGCCAAGTCTGCAGAAGGAATCCAGAGAAAAGAGGAGAAAAAAAGCCCTACCCCAGCAGAAAGATGGTGAGTTCTGCAGCTTTGGCTATTCAGGTGGGTGCAGGTGACCGAGCGGTCCCTTCACCCCTGCAGACAAACCCCGACAGTGCGGAGCAGCGGGAAGAGCCCCCTGTCTTATGGAGCTGGATTCCAGCGCTGCCCGCCTGCATCCCAGGACATGAGCCATGCCAAGCGGGGCGGAGGGAACCCCCCGAGGAGCGGCAGCAGTTTGTCAGGGCACTTACTGAGACGAAGAAGTGCACGGGGAGCTCGGGGGATAAAGCAGGGCTCGTTTCAGTGCTGAGTTTTTAAAGCCGTGTCAGAGGTGCAGCAGAAGGTTACCTGCTCGCCACGGGGAATGTCAGCAGTCTGGCGCCACGTGTGGCAGTGGGTTCCAGGACTTCGAGTGGGGCAGTGATTGCAAAGTCTCAGAAGAAATCCTAAGGGGTAGGTAAAGGGGGTTGGTAACACTGCTGCTGCCTGAGGAGGAGGCTCAGCAGCCCTAGAGCTACTCCTGGCCTAAGCCTGAGCTTCTCCTTGGCACGTTAGACCTCGTGCTGAGCCCACGCTCTGCAGGCAGAGGCACCAGCTCTTCATTCATTCACAATGCCAATATCGGCAGTATTACCTTAAAATTATGACAATACTGATCCCACGCTCCCAAATTAGAGTTGATGGAGAGGAATAGGGGTATTAAGAAGAAATCAGAGCTCCACCTCTCCCGTATCACCTCTCCCGTATCACCACTCCCTCGCTGATTTGATTTCACAGGAGAGGAATCAGGGACAGGAATGGGGGCCCCATCATTCTGGGATGAATTTAGCCAGTAGTGGAAGTAGCAGAATTCGGCTGGTCTAACCCCACCGTCCCCCTCCCAATTCCTCCTGGAAAACACCTCCCACCCTCCACATTGTACACCCGGATTTGTGTGCAGGCAGCTCTGCACAGGGTGACGAGAGAGGAGAAAGCCAAGGGTGAGCTAGGAAAAAAAGGTACAGGCAGTAAAAGACTTGGGAGAGAAGAGGGAGGAGGCAGAGCCACAGTGGTGACAGGCAGGCCAGCATCAGCAGCTTGCAGTGTTGGCACTATTAGCAGAAAATGCATTTAAAAATGCGACAGTAAAATGCTATTAGCGTATCCATCAGTCTGCAACATCTGGGCACGAGTTTAATGCAGCAGTTAGGCTCCTTTGGGGGCCAGGACACAGGCTTGGAAACATAGAAATTTCCCTTCCATTTTGGAAGGGTCCTAGCTCCAAGCTGAGAAAGCTTTGGGGCATTTTAATGCTTTGGGTTACATGTAATTTCTCATCATCCCTTTGACCTCAGCCCATCTCTAACCCCGGTCTTTGGTTCCTGGGCAAGTTACTCCAACGAGGCCACTGCTCATCCAGCTCACCTTCCCATAGAGTCTTGTGTTCCTCCCAGAAATACACACAGGTTAAACCCATCTGCCACAGGAATCAGCACAGTCAGCAGCGGATTCTTTTGGGGATTCCTTCAACTTCACAAGCTGCTCCCTCCTTTGCAAAGGTTTGATCCAAATGCAACTATCCACATTTCCCTCTGCCCATGGGTTTACTCTACCACCCTATGCTTTGCTCTGAACCCCAGCATTCCCCTCCATCCTCCCTCCCTGCTCCACACCTGGGGAGCTGCAGGGCTGCATTAACATGAGGACCAATTAACCAGCGTGGAGACCTGCTAATAGAGCAGAGATGGGGCTTGTACATCCATATGGAGCCGTGGAAGCTCAGGGATGGAAGAGTCTGCTTTTTGCAAGGGCAGTTCCTCCACAAAATGAAAAGAGCTTGCTAAGAATCACACACAAATGGGGAAAAATATGCCTGGCTCACACTGACAGCAGCGGATGCCTCCCATCCTCCAGTGCACACAGGCAGAGAGGACTGTGCCTTTCAAAGCACCAGCATCTCCCCGCCTCCGCAACAGATGAAGGGCATAAATCAAAGCAAGGAAAAGGGGTTTTCTTGTTCCCGAGGAAAGGGAAGGCCCTGCCAATCCCGAATCACAGAAGTGAGGAAACAAGGATCATATTCCAAGGTGCAAGAAACCCCAGCCTTCAGTTGCTATTTAGGGTGCTGTGTAACAGGACCCTAAAAGCAGCCCCTTTCCTCCCTTTGATCATACAGTCCATTGTTCAAGAACTCGGATTACGTCACTGTGGTGCCCTTCATCTTGCTCCTAAACAATGCTGATTTGCTTCAGAAATACTAAAATGTTGTTAGAACCGCACAAGTATTTTTGCACAACCTCAAAGCGTTATCTTTAAGCAAGATGCCTCAGCTTCAGCACAGGACTCCCTGGAATGTGTGCCGAGCAATGTGCACCCTTCGGAAAAGGCTGGCACAGGAGAGGGCTCCTGCTGCTGCTCTCAACGATCAGTCGTTTTGAGAGTCTGCCTGAAAAAAATCATTTTGCTGAAGTCATGCTGCACCTACGTCCTGTAACCCTGGGCCCAGACCTAAATTCCCAAGTCAGATTTCAGTAGCTTCCTCAACGTGACATCCCCAAAGGTGTCAGGGCAGCAGAGAAGACCTGAGCAATCCAGGTCAGGCAGGGAACAGCTGGGTATCCTGCAAAAAGAGTCCCCTAAAACCTCACCTTTATTTCCGATTCTTTCTCATCAGCTTCCTGCTTATATCATCCTAAATTTGGGCTCCCAAATGCTCCCAAATGGCAGCAATTTTCAATAACCAAAGCAATGCAGAAGCATGTGGAGCTCTTGCAATGATCCCACAGAGCTCCACTCTATCAGCAATCTTCAAATTGATGAAAAACTCATAAATTCTGGACACAGCACTCAGCGCATGAAGCTCTCCTAGGCACGCTGAGAGCACTGTTCCTTCGGCAGGAATTAGCAAATTCCTTCGGTTTCGGTTCACTGAAAGGCATCATCACCGAGCTGTCAAGCATCAGCTGGCTGAAGGGTTTTATTAGGAAGTAATTACATTTGGGGCAAATCAGATTATAAAACTGATCCGTGGAGATCAAGATGCCCACGAGTGATGCCAAGTTCCTCATGACATTGACATGCCTCAGTTACTCGGACCATGGGAAACAGCAATTCTTACGAGTAACTCCCTATTCAAAAGGGGTGAAAGTCTCTCGTGTTGCCCTAATTATAGCAGCATCAGATATTTTAGAGATTACTAAAATAAATCATTTAGATAAAGGATAACAAGAACCAGAGAGCTAAGCCCTCTGCTCATCCATAGCCCGAATCCAGGCACATCCTCCTTGTGCCAAGCGCATCCCAGCTCTTGGCTCGGGGCACGTTAAGCCGGGATTGTGTGGCTGGTCCCAGTTTAAGGCGAGCGCTGTGTGTGGAGGCAGCCGAGCTCCCTTGGGAAGGTCCAGCACGCCGAGCCGCGTAGGGATGCGGGATGCGTGAGGATCCATGGGGATCGGAGCCGCCAGCGATTGGGCAGTGGGATTGGGAAGGGAAAGGCTGGAGCAGGCGCAGAACAAAGGCTGCCCTTTCCACAGGCCACCTCGGGAGCACGGGACAAGACGGAATGCGCAATCCCGGGGCTGGAGCAGCAGCGGGTGCCCTGACCAGCCTCATGGGGACCCCTCTGCACGGGGGACCCCACATTTCCCCACTCTCATGCCCTCTTTCCAGAGGCATCCACGCAATGATCCCGCAAGGAAAGCTCGAGCTGGGCATCAACCCACCTGAGCGCGAGGCTTCAACAGAGAGAAAGAGCGAATCTGGGGGGATATGGGCCCCGACCCGCGGCTGGTACCAGGGAGCCCCCGCCCGCGCTGCCCGCCGCCCCGCGCGCGGTACCTGCCGTGAGGAGCTGCATGGCGTGCGTGAAGGACGGGTCCAGACTGTCCTTCTCGGCCATCAGCTCGGGCAGGTACTTGTTCTCGGGCTCCATCTTGGCGGCGCCGGTCAGCAGCGGGGCGGGCGCGGCGGCCTGCGCGGCGGCGGAGCCCGCCGAGGCGCCGGACG